>JARFJB010002053.1:62500-120000 GCA_036346205.1 Vesta saturnalis
GACAAGGAGCGACGACCTTAGAACAAGTTCCGGAGTTTTACAACGCCGAAATTCTCGCCAAAAACAAAAATGGACTCCAAGGTGGTCCGCAAAGCAAGTTAGCCTAAAAAGTTTAATTACGACTCATCATTAAAAGCAAATTCGCTGCGGAATTTTGGGGAGAAAACCCGAGAGCAAGTTACGGACTCCTATGAATGGGGCGAAGACCCCAGAGAGCAAGTGTCGGTCTCCTATACCTGTCTTATAAGATAGCATGAGGCCCCACTTACAATACAATACAAAATGCCCGACAAATTTAATTATGAGATTCGTATTTAAAAACTGATTGATTTGCTTATTTGATTTTTTTTTGCTTATTTGATTTGTTTAATTTGATCGAGATTGATTGATTTGGTTTGATATGGTTTGGCTGATTTGCTTGGTCGTTTGACTGGTTTGATTAATTTTGCCCTCCCACAAAGGCGCGAACGCCCGAAAATAAGTTCCGGCGTCCAATACCCGTTTTATGAGATAGAATGTGGGTTCCCTTATTGGTATACGATTTTACGTTTTCCGCTATGTCCGACAAACCGTCAATTACAAAAATTAAACAATCTTATTAGAATAATATTTTTGTGCACCCATTTTGTTTTTAGTTACGTGTCATGCACGTAATTACCAGGGTTTCTCCCAGACGCGACATAGGAATTTGAATAGTGAAATTGTTTTATCAAAGTTGTAAGTGAAGGTCAACGCCTTTACGTAATTACCAGATTTTTCCCAGCCACGATGGAGGTATTTGAATAGTGCAAGTTTCTTATGATTGGTAACAACCGTCGGGAAACCCAGGAAATAATTACTTTATGTTAATGATTGGGAAAACCAATAAGTACTTTATATTGGCTATCTATAAGGAAACAAAACAAAAACACACACTATTGCTTTTACATTAATAACATTAAAGCTGTGATTCCGTCAACAATATAAAATAAATTCGCCTTATTATGAAGCCACAATCGAAGATATTCGAGATTTTGAGGACTTAAGGGTAAATTATTATTGCATAACAACAGCTGATGATGATGCAGATGAGGAGGATAGTAGAGAAAATGAGACTGAGAGCGGCGCGAAAGCTAATGTTAGTACTGACACCGAAAAATCATTTAAGAAGGAAACGGTAACTGAAGATCTATCACATAAAGAGGATGCTACTGCTGCTGATACGTGAGATGCAATCTTAGAAAATAGTATTACTTATAATAAATTATTGAAAACCCTTTATCTTTTTATTAGAGCTAATAACCAAGAAGCTTTCAAAATTTTTGTACAATTTAATTATCGCTCATAACTGGCCGCATTAAAAAACAAAATGGCGGAGGGATTTAATTATGACTTATAATTAAAAACAAAATAAATGGTCCGTAACGTGTATCCCTTGATTATGACTCATAATCAAAATAATTCAAAATAATACAAATTTCCCGCCAAAAGAAAATGTCTGAGGGCTTTGATTATGACAGATAATTAAAATAATTGAACGATTTAATAATTAAAATCAAGGTGGCTGCGGAATTTGATTATGACTCATAACTAAAAACAAAATGGTCGCGGAATTTGATTATGGCTTTGTAATTAAAATGATCGAACTTTGCCCCAACCCTCACCTTCCCCCCACAGCATCTAAGTTTGCCTGCCCTCCAGGGCCTGGATTGCCAAAAATGCTCTTAATACGGCCAAAAGACCCCTTGTGAGGGGTGAAAATTCCATCAAGGGGATGAAATCCCGTCAGGGGGCACTCTGAAAGAAGCGGTAATTAAAAACAAAATGGCTGAGGGATTTTATTATGATTCATAATTAAAATGATTGGACTTTAACCCACTCTCTGCCAAAAGGGCCCAAATTAGGGGTGAAAATTACATCGAGGAAATAAAAATTCCATCAAGGGCTTGAAAATGGTCCCCGAAAAGAAGCCGACTCCTCCCTCGCCTAACTTCTAACTCCACTCTGACTCCCTCCTTTTTAATTAATTATGACGTCATTGCCCTACTGTCCCCATTCTACTATTATTTCATTATTTAATCGTGTGCCTAAATTACCCACTAAGCAATGTTGAGGAGTCGTTCCAATATTTCACAGTCTTAACCTTACGACTCGGTATTTACTTCCAGCAGAAGTAAATATTTTCTCTGATTTGTATCTAAGAAGTTAGTGTTATATTCGCGATTGAGTAGAATAAAATGTACGAAATAGAATCTATTTTTTCTTTGCTCCTAGTAAGTAAAACTATAAAATCGCAACCACGATCGGAGTAGAGCAGTTTCAAAGTGTCGTGGCTCTCGCCCCTCCATGCGCATATGATTCAAACGCGTCAAAAGTATTCGACAAATATACTACTATTCAACTTATATATGTAGTCATTCGCTTTATTTACTTCACATTGTATTTGTACGTTGCCAATTGAGTTTGTTCCTTCTGTTTTATACAAAATCTGTCTTTTTAAAGACACTTTTTATTATTTCATCGTTATTTGCTATCCAAACTGCCAAGTAAACGTTTAGAACATGAGTGGAGTGGTTGTTCACAGTCCAGCTCGTAAAATTATTTATAAATTGTATGTGAATTTATGATGAGAGAAAAAAAATCAAAAGATTTTATCCCTGCCGATCGTGTGTACGAAAGATTAGCAGAAGCAACAGGCATATCCAGAAGAACAATTAAATGCATTACACTGGAGGGCGGATCGAAGTTTGAAGGAAGTACATGTGGTTCACCTTTTAAATCGGTAAATAAACGAGCACCTAGATAAACCATACATAAGTGTGATGAAGAAGTTGTTAGAAGAATAATTTACAACTTTATGTATATCCAAAAGCAAAAACCAACAATGCAAGATGTGTTCGCAGCTGTCCAAGAAGAAGGGATACATTTAAGAGGAAAATTAAGCATATTTCGATCGGTTATGAAAAAGGAAGGTCTTGGCGGGAACTTCTGCAATAAGGGCGAAAAGAACAATGAAAAAGCACAGAGAAGAGGGCAGAAACATCATTTATAGTAACGAATTCTACTTGCACAGTTCACATACGAGTTCACATTGACGGTATGACAGCAGTGACAAGGGAGTGAAAGCACCTGTTTCAAAAGGACAACGCCTAAAAATGTTACATTGTGGTGGTGCTAAAGGATTGTACCAAATGTATTGTTGATGTTTAAATCGGGATCAAATTCAGAAGATTATTATGACGACATGAATTCTAAGAATTATATTAAGTGGTTGACCGAAAAACCTATTCCCAACCTCGAGCGTAATTCTGTGTTAGTTGTTGATAATGCATCTTACCACAACATATCCACCGAGCCTTATCCAACATGCGCCTGGAAAGAAAGTGACATGCAGAAGTGGTTAAACGAACAACTGATGTTGAACAGGTTAGGTTGTTTACTAATAAAAAAATTATTTTAATGCAAATATGAAATAGGTAAACCTAGACTGAAATTGTTACAAATGATCATTTAATAAAAATGTATTCAGTTACGATATCAATTGTTAAAAAAAATCGAAGTTTTTCAAATTGTAGAAAATCGTGCCACCCATCTCGAGTGCCACGACGTTTTGTAACTACTCTACCAGTTTTCTAACTAGAGAAATAAAATTTGGTGCACAAGTAAACTTATTTGTAGTACTATACACCAATGAATCCTAGTCAAGAAGTAAAAAAAACACCTTTGTTCCTTAATTTAATACGAAAATCTACCTAATTAAGACTAAAGTTATTGTACGTGCTTTACAGTTTATATTTTGTACAAAACTTTTTGGTGCTAAAATGGGTCAAGAATTGAGCACCAGAATTGCGCGAAATAGCCCAAAGTACAATTGACAATTTATTACCAAACAAATCAAGAAAAGTATACGAAAAGGAATTTTCGAATTTTGAAGTATGGCGTGTACAAAATAATGCACATTTTATAAAACGTGCTAATCGCCTATTTTGATATGCTGAGCAAAAAGAAAAGTTCTTCGTCGTTATGGTCAACATATTCAATGATAAGATCATACCTAAACAGTCAAAAGGGTGTCGGTATTAGCAAATATCTAAAATTAAGAGCGCTCTTAAAAAAATTGTCTGAAAGAATTCAAAATTATTGAACATGATGATGTTAACAAATTTATTGAACGAGCCAATAATAAAGCTTATTTAGCGATAAAAGTAAGTTTACATCTTCATCACAACAGCTACTGTATACATTGTGGTAAAAGTTATTTTCGTCTTATGCCAACCAATATGGCTATTGACGACATCGAATGTAAAGATGACTTCATCGCAATAACAGTCCCTAAAACAAAAACTAATGTCATGGGGCAATTTATTGTCTCTGGTAAAATCTGCATTACCTTGATAAAAAAAATATACTAGTTTACGACCATCTACAACAACTCATCGACGGTTCTTTATCGCTTTTCGTAATGGATATTGCATTAATGCACCAATTGGTATCAATACCATTGGTAAAATGCCTAGAATTAATGCCCAATCCCGAGCTATATACTGGACATTGTTTCCGAAGTTCTAGTGTGACTCGATTGGCAAACCGTGGTGGAGATTTGACCAAAATTAAGGGTCACGGGGGTTGGAGGTCCTCCACTGTTGCAGAAAGCTATATAGACGCATCACAAACCCGAAAAGTTGCAGTAACTAATAGGCTTTTTGCCCATTCAAGTATGACATCGTCAAACATCTATGCAAGTATAACTCAAGAAAACATAGAACAGAGTCAAAACCTACCTGAAATTAAAGTAATTGCTCAAGATTCTTCACAGGTAAACTATAAAGGTATACAACAATTGTACAATCTACCATCAAAATAAGGATTAGGTTAGGTTACTTTCCATGTTTATTCTCTAGTTTATAGGTTAGTAATTAAATACATTTGCACTATTTTTATTAGTTCGGTTACATAGATGTAGGATAATCTTTCTGTTTAGACAAGGGACTTTCCCTTACTCATTTCTAGTAGGTTCATAGACATGTGATTTCATTAATGTGTTCGAGCTTGTCATCGGGAGTATTTTCAATTCTGAAAGGAACCGTATGTACATAAATGGTTTTTTCAATTGAATAAAAGATTGTGTACATTTGTTTCAGAGTTGAGAATATTGAGGTTTGCGGATAGGTAAATGCACTGTTCACTTACTAAATTTCGAAACAGCTATATATATATATATATATATATATATATATATATAAATTGATCAATTTATATCGAGGAAGCAGTCCTCAATATAAATTGATCAATTTAATTTCACACAGTCAAGATTACCTTCTATATATATATATATATATATATATATATATATATATATATATATATATATATATATGTCAAATTATCCTGCAAAGATCAAATGATGACACATTTAACAAAGGTACCTCATAATCTTACTTGAAGTCTAAATACATGACAGGTACATCTTGGGTTACACAAAACCCCTCGATGCATGTGTAAATTGTTAACATTTTGTACCATAACCGTATTTTTTACTCCCATGACTATACTACGCAATAGAGTAATTGTAAAATACCCTCTATAGCTTCAAATAGAAAATAATAGGTGGTAGTGGTAACAAATACTAATTCGTACTCAACAACTAAAAAGTTACGTTATGTTAAGTGTTTACATTGAAATTTACGAAATATTGACAGTGTTACTAATCCGATAACAATACAGTTTGCATATCGTAAAGAGCCAGGTTTCGATACGCAAATCACGTCACCCGTGTTAAGTTTTACACTTAGTTACCTTTATATTAACAAACTTTATAAAGAAAACTTATGTAAAATAAAATTTTCTTTAAAAAATATGTCTACACTTGTTCTTAAAATATTAGTCGTTATTCACATATTGAAAATATTTGAACTAACACTTAAATTCTACCTTAGGGATTTATGCAGCGGAAAAGTACGGTTCGGATAAAAAAATTACGAAGAACATAAGTAACGATACGTTTAAGATCTATATGATCGTATTTTTATGTCTTTGAAAAATATAGCTGTTTCAGAAATGTATGATAAAAACTAAACGCTGCTCCTAATAAACTCCTCCTCACCGCCACTGAATTTCTCCCAAAACCTAATCAGCTCCAGTAGAAATGAAAGCAAACTTAAATATGAAATCTGAAGTACGTACGTGTTGCCGTTCTTGGGTTATTGTGAGCGCGTGGGCGAGTATTTGTGCGTGCGTGTGTGTATGTTTCCACGATAACTCCAGTACAGTAGCACGTACGTACTTCAAATTCCGTAATTACGCTTGTTTTCACTTCGCGTGAAGCTGATTAGATTTTGAGAGAAGTTCAGTGGCAGAGAGGGGGCTAGTTTTTATGAAATATATCTGAAACAGTTGTATATTTCAAAGATATAAAAATAATAACATATAAACCTTCCCACAACATTAATTTTACTTTCGTTTTTTTTCTAATATACCCAAGTCTCATTCTCATACACTACCAACTGAATAAACACGCACACGCACACAAACCTTCACGTCACTAATCAGTAAACCGTTTGTATTAATACAGGACATCTCGCAGCCTTGTCTAATTTTTTACTCTATTTTGTAGTATTCACTTAAGCTATCCTGATATATGTTTAGATACCGTTTTGTACTGATCTTTGTCGGTTTTTACTTTTAACCCAGATATGCCCATACGCTTACGCGAGGTATTTATAAATAGTTTTTTAAAACCGTAGTTGTTTAGAGTACAAATAAACACAATTTATCTGAAAAAATAAATTTTATTGAAAAATAATACAAAATTGAAGCCGTACTACACCTAGTACGGTGGGCAAATGTATGGCAACTAATCAACTATTCTTTGTTATTATATCTTTTTCGCTTTCCTTTCCCATTGGTGTTTAATTTCAAAGCCTACTAATTTCATGTTAGAGATTAATTTAATTTCTTGTTAATATCTCTCTTACAAATAAAGATTTTCCAGGAATGTTATACATCGTTGAAAAGCTCTTAACAGGGGTTGCGTTAGGTGTTATGAGTTATTAAGGAAATTTGAAATTGCCAAATTTTGTTTTTTTAAAATTGAAAAAGGTTAGGGTGAGTTTGAAATGAGATTTGTTGTGAGCACTGAATTCTGCAAAACATTTCTTATTTAACCATTGTCCTATCTCTTCTAATAACCGAGATACCAATGGTGAGCATCGAAACACAGTGTATAGTACAAATTTTGCTAAACTTTTACTGAACAGAACAGGTAACCACACCTTTCATAAAATAAATAATTAAACTTAATCCTACAGTAAAAATCTAGAAACATCAATAAAATGTCTTATTGCCAATTAAAAATGTCGGAACACCAGAAACAAAAACTATAACGTAGCTATGTTTCATAAACAGTACTTATTATTTGCTACTATCCTAAACACAGCAGTGTAATTTTGTGACCTTTTCATTACATCATACACCAAAATAGACGAGAAGCTGAGTTACTGACAAAATTAAACGCTGAGAATAATTTACAGTTTATAAAAATTTCAACCATTTTGGATATAAATCTATTGGCAGTAGTAATATTTCTTTATTTCTTAAATAGTTTACTGAAACGATCGTTCATAAATTAACTTTTCCCTTTAATCCTACCTCAACAATAAATAAAAAATTCGAATTAACACCAAATTAACACAACTGTCGTCAGTATTTAATTCATATAAAAACTGGATAAAAAGGTATTGTAATTTAAATAGCACTTACTAATGGAATAATTAAGTAATCGGTAGTTATTATTATTAAAGAATTTAACATTTTGTGTGGTAGGACAAAAAACACTATACATGCAGTCCTTTGTTACACTTCGTACACCTAGTTGTGGTTCTCTCATGTCAATGCGCGCAACGGGTTTGCTTATCTTGAAGTATTACTAAATGATCTAAACGATCAAAGCGAATATCGATGCCTTCATTACGTGACATGTGACCGTTTGAAGAGTTTTGTTTTTTGTTTTGCACTAATAGCGTAGTCGCAATTCGTCTTCTAAATTTTAATTGATCTAGTTCTCCCCGGTTTTGCCTATGTAACTGCCAAGAGTTGTGTACTGCCATGTCGATGCAGTGTGATATGAATGGAAAATACCACTTTTTACCTCTGATCGATATTCTATAAAGACTTATGTTTTGGTCACTCCTGTCAACACCTCCCATATTTGCATTATATAAGTTAATCAAATGCGGCTGGGATACCTAAAACATTTTCAAAATTACAAAATCTATGGGCAGAATGGTAATCGATTGGACTTACCTGTATGGATTTCTTTTCTTTTTGAGAAAATCTCTTGACAGCGTAGATTGGATTAATTCCTGCGGCATTTGAACATAAAGTAACAATACTATTATCGTGCCATTTCACGGCAATTATGTTACGATCTTCAATTTTCTTATAGTCGAAACATCCTCTCACATCATTTTTCATTTGCTTGGAAGTCTTTAGAGGGCTGCTAGGTATGCGATTTTCCCAAATAGTACCTGTAGCTTTGAAGTTCTTCTTGGAAAGTAGTTCCAGCAAAGGTAAAGTAGAAAAAAAGTTATCAAAAAATAAATGCATGTACTGCTTATTTGGCCACCTTTTTCTCAAAACATCTGCGTATTCCAGAACTACAGATGGTCCAACTCCATAACTAGCATACTGAACGCTAATATTTGTAGCTGCACCTTGGTAGGGCTCGAACCAATTAACATAGCCCAATCGTGTTGCCCCTACCCACAATTTATAGCCATATCGAATAGGCTTCCCATAAATAAATTGTTTGCAACCATCGCGACCAAAGTATGGAACTATGGCTTCATCAACGCAATGCATTTCCTCGCATTTGCTATATTCTAAGAATTTTTTATTTAGGTGTATAAATAAAGGCCTAACTTTAGCATATTTGTCAGTCGCATCTATTGTATTATTATCTGCTATATGAAGATGAGACAGAATAAATTCGAATTTGTTTCTCGATATTGCCTCGGATACCAATACATTATGAGAGTCTCTCTCGTATTCCCAAAACATTCGTCGCCTAGGTATCTGTATATACCCACTAAGTAATAATACGCCAATGAACGCTTTCAATTCCGACTGTTCTATCAACACATTCTGGCTTCTTTGTTGTGCATACCGATTCGTCTCTGTTACAATTGTCTCTAATATTTCTTCGTCAAAAAATTTAAAAAATAAATCAGCAGGGTTTTCGAGATTCGCTTGTGCTATATTTGTATCATCAAAAATATTGTTGTCAAGTGGCAAGTCATTTTCTTCCCATTTATAAATTCCTTTTATTTTTTTGGGTTTAGATACTTTAGTTCGTAATCGACATTTCAAAACTGAAAGAGGCATTTCATCTTCAGATGAGAAGCTAGAGTCACTCAATTTGTTTTCATTGTCTGATATATTCCGTAAATTAATTTCTACCGGTGCTCGAAGTTGCGACCCAGGTAAATTATTTAGATTGACAAAATCTTCCGCGCCAGAATCTTCATCGGTTTCATTTCCACAAGCATTTTCTGGCGGAAAAAGGGTTATGCAATCCACATTCTCTACTACATCTTCATCGTCTTCCAACATTACTAATGCCTCATTCAGAGAAAATCTCCTAAAACAATAATGAAGTGACTGTATAAGTGCCCACCCTACTACCTATAGTACATTAAAATATAAAGGTTATAAAAGTTACTCTAAAATAATTTTGTGAAATTTTTTTTTTCATTACGCGAATCTTACATGTTTTGTGTATATTATATGATATATAACTAAAATTTTAATTAATTTAAAATTAGCAAAAAAACCTTACCTTGAAAAACGTATTCCATAATCTGCCATTGTCACAGTTTAACAAATTTCAGCCGCTAATAATAATCACTATGCAGTTACAAACGATAACTTTTACATCCACTCACATGCACTGCAGCTTACTAAATAACCTCAAGCAGTATAGAACGTATTGGGTTGCAGGTTTAAACAGGATTGAACAAGTTGTAAGTGTACTACATGTAGTACGGTGGGCATATCTGGGTTAATATAACTCTTTATTCTTAATGATACAAACGTAACACCATATTCTTTATCATTGCACTTGAACGTAATAAAATTAGTATTCACATATTAACAACTACAACAACTTCACCAAAGCAAAACTTACTACTACGACCCGCATATAAACTCATGTTAACTTTATGCATGGTATCTCAAAAATTATAAGAGGTAACAACTTAAATTTTTTTTATTTTGAAGATTGACTTTTTGTCTAGTTCCGTACGGAGGATTTTCAAAATAAAATATAAATAATATATTTTAATATTTTGTTTAAAAAGTATTTATAATTTTAATGAAAAAAGAATTATTACACATTTTTTTCTCAACCTGGAATGTAAATTTTGTGAAACCCTTCCGTACGGAACTAGTGAAATATACAAAAAAATTTGGTAATCACATCTTTATTCGTGTTGACTACAGCTTACATTAAAGTTGTCAAAAAGCAAATTTTTAGAAAACGAAGAACACAGTGAGTGCTGAACAAAAAGTAAGCATACTTAGAAAAAAAGTGTTACTAGTAATGCCCAGAACTGTAGGATGGGTTGTCCTGGTCCTACTCATCCTCATATAAGTCTTCTAACTCCCTTTTTTCCAAACTTCTGGCCTGTTGGATTTTTCAAGGTCCAACGCAGCTTTTTCCGCGTTGCGAACACGGACTATATCAAGTCTTTTCATAGCTTTTCAAAGGCAAATTTTTTTTTATTCTTAGTGTTATATGAGGTTGTACAGAGGAGATTTCAGAGAATAATAATCAATTAAAACCCATAAATTGAAAACAAAATGTCCCCTTAACTCAATATTATACTTTCGATTATAAGTGTTTTCGTTTCATAACAAAATTTTTGTCTCCAACACTCTTATTCCATTTACTAGGCATTTACTCGCTCCATACTCACTTGAAATGCCCCAGAACTTCGTAGTCAACCGTTCATAGTACAAATGCACAGTGCAGCTTCATCATAAGTCACTCGTTCCAAAGCAGCCATCTGATCCACGCATTCCTATTTGTGTGTGTTATTTAATACATTCCTAATATACCTAATTTTCTATAAGAAGTTTGTATCAATTGCTGAACTGGATCATACAAATACGAGGAAGGTTTTGTGTTGTGTTTCATTAAATTGGTATCGCCAAGTTTATGATCTCACTTTTGTTATAGATACCCTTTTGTTATTTAAATAATATAAAATTTGTACTCGTAAATACTAGAACATTTTTGCCAAATTACAATATTGTTCGCAATGATAGAAACATTAGGGAAGGAGGAGCTTTCCTAAGTTTAAACTTGAGGCTTAAAACACTTGCAACAGTAACAGAGGTTGGATGTTTAGCCGATAAGATTTCATTACAAAACCGAACATACATTATTGTCACATCGTACACCAAATCTTCAATTATATATGCACTTATTGAAGACAAAATCACTCTATTTACAGCTTCGATCGTTGTCTAATCACATAATATGCATATGAGATTTTAATTTGAAATTATAGAATGCAAGCAAACCAGAGAAGCATCATTATAGGGCATGCTAAATAATACTAACATTGTTCAAATCATCCAACAGCCCACCAGAGCAGCTGTAAGTAGTACTTTACTAAACTCACTATAGACACAAATTTAAGTGATCTACTGCAAACCTAAACCATTCCATTTTTAATCACAGCGTTATGTCTGCATAACTTAATACCATTTCCCCTTTTTACAAACCTAAAATTGTATACTATAGACGTGTTTCCTTAACAGCCCACGATCAGTTTACCAACAATTTTTTTTACTATTACCTGATGTAATTTTTTCAGCTATGTAAAACGTTTCATCAAATTACGAACTATTGTACGTAGAACCTTTTTACTTACTAAATTAAAACCAATTGTATTTGTTACACAGCAGTCCAAAATATCCTAAATCATGGCATACTTAGGGAAAAGCGAGCAGACATTGAGGGTAATATTAAAAACCACAAAGACAGTAACTTGTAGAAAAATCTCTCTTCTATTGAGCTACAACATAGACCTGTAAACACCGCTTTCTCTTGTCATTCAAATATTGTTAGTGATATTAACCAATTTTTCAGGTTCAATTGGTGTTAAATGTGGTACAAATACAATTTTTTTACATTATAATAATTTTCATTCACTTCACCGTGCAACGTGTCAATTCACATTTTACCCATAATTTCAAAAAATTTTAAAAAATTCCAGCTTTTCCAACCTTTTGCAATAAGAGCTACTTGGATGGTTTTAAGGTTTTTTTCGGAATACACTTCGTTTCATGGCAAGTTGTGGTTGTGAAACCACTTCTGCAGTTTTCTGGAGCGTTTGACACAATTGATCTGGACTTGATGTTGCCCAGATATACTACGTTGTAGTACTATCCAACTGCTTTTTACACACTTTCAGAGTACATTTCGTATCGCGTCCAACGACGATGACATTTTCCAACAAGGTAAAATTTGTGATGGGGTACTACAAAAATATACATCTAGTCCTCTAGTTTCTACAGATACGTCTCATATTATAAAAAAAACAATTATGGAAATATCATATTTACTTAGATGACACCTAGCTGTATCATATCTGTTCCAAGGACCACATTGTCATAAATAATCAACATATAAATGGAAATCTAGATAATTTCAATAAAAATGTAGCCAAATATTCCTTAATTCTGCAAAATGCAAAACTTCTTTGAAGGACAACACAATGCTGATGAGCACTCAGATAAACATTAGTGTAGTAGTAAAAAATATAGTGTAAACTTGAAATGTTGATCTTAGATAACATCCAAAAACTAAATTCAAGCCCCCATCAGCAATCCAAACCCATAACGCGACAAAGAACACCGCTACCGACCGAGGAAAAATAGATCAAATACAACACCCACCCCCACCCACTTATCCACACCCAGGCCCACTCACACACCCCTATACACACTCTCTCACATACCCACATCCATCCACTCACACCCCCCAAATAAACACACACCCACACCCAACCACACACCAACTCACCCACACACAGACTCACCCACACCCACCCACTCTACCGCACGAACACACACCCACTCACTTGGACACACTCACTCACACACCCGCCCGCCCACTCACCCACACACCCGCACCCACACCCTCTCCAACACCCACACCCACCCACACACCCACACATTCACCCACTTACTCACCCACCCACACTCCCACACAAATCCACAAACACGTACACACATACACACAACCACACACCTCGACATACACATCCACACACACACACACACACACCACACGCACACCCACACACATACATTCACCCGCGCAAAACCCCACTCATGCCACACCCTACACCCATCCACCCACACCCACACACCCACTCACACACATACACACCCGCATCTACCCACTCACCCACACACACAATCGCACTAACACCCACACCCAGACCCACCCGATCAACCTCACACTCGCCCCCACCCACACCCACCCACTCACCCACACACACCCACTCACTTACATACCTACACCCACACCCACCCGCTCACCCACACACACGCCCACACGTACACCCACCCACACGCACTCACCCACACTCACTCACATATCCACACCCACGTCCACCCACTCACACACTCAACCCCCCCCCCCTACACACACCCACTCAGTCCCCTACATACACACACCCACACCCATACACTCAACCTCGCACAACATACCCACACCCACACCATCCACTCAGACACACACACACTCACTAATACCTCCCCACTCATACCCCTCACATACACACATACACTCACCCAAATTCACGTTCATCCCCCCCACCCCCCACCCCACTTAGCCACACACAAACACACACCCAGGCAAAGAATCTAATATAATATACATTGTATACACTAAATACAATGCAGAAAGCAATCAAACTCCACTAATACAGATGACGAAGGAATTAGACTCCTGAACAGTCCGCAGGAATAACAAGTAATAATAAGAATTAATAAAAGTTAGTTACTAACAATAAGCATACTAATTAAAAGAAAAATGTGAGACGTCATGTTTAACCAACCAGTAGTACGTATCATGTGCATTATATCTTCGTTACCACGAATAAAATGTTCTTACTTCAAAGTAAACACAATAACGATAGTCTTATATTTACTATCGTCAATGTACCGCTGTTTTTGTAATAAATGAAATATATTTGACTGTTATGTTGAGAAAAATAATCTGTATACCATTCATATGCCAAATAATACAAAGATTAAAACATTTTTCAGACTTTTTAAATCTCAAGATCATTACTATGTTGCTGTTTTCTTATATCTTACATTTGCACTAAAATATTTAGGACTGACAGACAGGTGTCTACCAAATTTACATTTAAAATGTTTTTTTTTTACAGAATATAACAAAGTGAAAGTATATATGTAATCTGCAAAGTATCTTATTCTTGTTTATGTAATGTCAAATTATGTGAAAGTGTACAATATTAAAACCTTTATGACAGTACCATTTGTTTACTTGAATTATATAATAATACATGTTATGCGGTATATTAATAATTTTATTTTAGCTGAGCAGTTTTCGAAAAAACAGTTAAACTCTGTATTCCTTTCACATGCATAAAATGCATCAAATGAAATAAATAGCAATGCTGTACCACTTATACGATGCGCTGACAGTGTGTGAGGTGATATTATTATTACGTATGCACGTTTTACATTGCTACTTTTTACAATGCGATACGCTGTGCAGATATGAATTTCAGTAGCTGATAATAGGCAGTGCGTTAAGATCAACGGGACATGTTACTAGAGTCAGAAAGTATCGAAAAAATCTTCAACAAATAAATCGCACTTAATCTTTTAAATTAAGATTTTGTTTATTTTATGTAGGATATTTGTAAATTTATTGAGAAAAAAATAGTCTACATTATTCATAAAAGTGTTTCTACTCATGTGTGTTACTCGTCACGCTCGCGAGTAATGGTGATATGGTAAAGAATGGTTTGTAAAGCTCCGCGTCATCAAAAGATGGTGATGAGACTAGTTTTAGTATCTCGCTTTATTTACAAATCTTTATTAGTTACACCCAGTTGTCATATACTTCTGAATGCTTTTATCTAATTTTTATAATGAGGACCCATGTTAACTAGCAGTTCTGGCCAGTTTTAGGTGGCCTAGATTTTTGGTTTCTTTGATGCTAATTTTTAATTACTAACATTTATAATTTATGTATTTGTGTTTTATAAATGATTGTTCCAGCATATTGTCTAGTAAAACAATAATACTAATAGCTAAAGATGTGATTGTTCTTGACACTATAGCTCTCACCGCATGCGATACTTCAGTCTTCTCACCACTTCTCGCCGTCTATTTGGTGTAACTAACGTCGGTTCGGAGTTGAGAAGCTGCCGCTGTCGACGGTTTCCTCTTCAGTCGGTGTTGCTGTGGTGCGTATGCTTTCTTCCGCTGCGAAAGACATTGGAACCTTGGACAACCTCTGAAGTTGGCCGGATTATCACCACCGAAGTTCACACACTTTGCCCGGTTGGTGCGGGGTTTCGTGCATTCGCTGGGGCATTGTCTTGCGCACTTGACTTGAAATAGTGTACGACCGCGTTACAGCAACGCTGTGCATGGCGGAATACATGGCACAGCTGACATTGTATGGTGCGGGATTTCCGCCTTAAGTCTTCGATGAAGATACGAAGGCGAACCTGGTACTCTGCTGGACCAGCAGACATTACATTAATACCGCGCTCTCGCAGCTTCGAACAAACGTCGCTCGTGGAGCTTTCAACAAGTACTCCCCGTAGAACCGCCTTGAAGCTACGTTCGCTCTTTGCCTGATAGGTGTGCTGTGCCCATGCATATACCGAATTAGCGTGTCACGATTCTTGGCAATGCCTGGCTGGACCCTAAATCCCTCTGCGATTACCGTCGCACGTGTGAAGGCGATCCCTCACGGGAGAAGTGATTCAGTTCTTCTCACTAAAGATTACTGCTGGCAACCACGCCCAGGTTATGGCAACTTATTCTGAATCCTGAGGGCCCATGGTATCTGCAGATGCTTCGGACGTGTTGACTACCGATGTTGGCGTGGTCGGGCGGTCGATCGATGACATCCACGACTTCTTTTTCTATAACGGGAATTCTTCAGACGGCGTTGACTCTTCTGCTGCTTCGTCGGTCGGTGTGGCTGTGTAGCAGCAATCTTATTACATGGGACGTCCCTCTCACCTCAGCTCTCTACCCAAAATCGTGAAAGCGACGTAAAAGAATGTGACGAAAAATTTATTTACTTTTAAGCGTAAGCGGTTAGCAGTTGATGTTCGCTCTCTGATCGCAGACAGTAAATGCGCGACGGCTTTTATTAACACATATAGTTACGTCTCGTTATAAACATAAGGCATTTTTATAATATACAGTTGCGGTGTCGGGCACCTATTCGTTTTAATCATATTTAGATCTTACACCGAATTTGTTATAAGGTTGAACATGTTCAAGGTAGCAATAGAACGTAAGCCCAGTTCGTTATAGATAGAATGAAAAAAAGGCCCTAGTAAGACACTAATGCGGTAAACCATTCAGTGCGTAGATTTTGTGACGTGGTAAATACTATTGCTGACCCCACGTAGTTTAAATAAAAGCACACAGCCCCCTAGACACGAAAAGGGTCACAAAGCTACAAAGAATACAATAAATAAATATGTGAATAACACAATAAAACTCAGTGCTGCTAAACCCATTTTAATTTGACAAAATTCCGGAAGAAAAGAAAATTGTGTTTGAAGTTCAGTCAAAGTATCAGCAAATACTTTTGCTCAGTGTAACTAGAGATGAAATCCTCAAAAATAAAAAAAAGTTATAAATAATCGGTATAAACTATATACGGGCACAAATGAAAGCAACTGATGCAGAAATATCCAAAACCTGTAGTTGTCCTGGCACAAGTTTAATAATGTAGACATAAATTAAAATTAAGGAGTAGGTGGCAACAACGAAATGGTTTAACCTAAAATGTGATAACTTATGGTAAATCCCATATGTAAGTTATTACATCTAAATTTAGAATAAACGCCAAAGAGACTATTTAGCTAGTAGTACAGAAAATTAGATATCATCCAACCAAGCAAGTTAATTTAATCATAATCAAAATAACATCCATAGAATAGAAGTTCATTGCAGTGATACGCATGGTAACAAGCAAAAAAAAGCAATGTTATTTAATAATTATTTACAACACAATCGCAATTAGTTCTTTCGTTTAAGAGCAATTAAGGAGAGAGCATTTGTTAAATTTCGCATACTGGGGTGAACCATAACAGTAAAATTACTATTTTATTTGAGGTAATTAGTTAAAATTTAAATTGCGGTATCTCACAAAAGAAGTTTTCGGCTACAATTAAATGATAAAATTACTAGATTTATAGGTAAATATCTTTTGTTTCAACTACTATATGTGTACGGTTACACTTCAGATCTGCTCGTCAAAGTAATGATGCAAAGTTTATATATCTGCGCCACTTGGTATATAATATTGTAGTACTCGAAAGGCATAAAATTCTCTAATGCTGTAAAATTGTCACGATTTCATCTCATAAAATCGACCTGTAGAGAAACCCTTTTTACCTTCCAACTTACATATAAATTATGTAGGTATAGGAGGCTATGCAATCGACTTATCGCTAAATCGTCTTATTAGCTCATTTTACAACGTTTGGTCAACTTTCGCCATGATGTCTGTATGTGCGGATGCATGCTATAATACACAATAAGTCTAGAACGAAAACACGTAAGTACTTAAAATTTTGCATGTAAGCTTGTTTTCATTTCTCCTGGAGCTGATTAGATTTTGGGAGAAATTCAGGGACGGGTATGAGGGGTTTATTAGCAGCTGCTTTTGATTTTTATCAAATATTTTTGGAAAAGTTGTATATTTCAAAGAAATAAAAATACTAACATATAGACCTTACAGATTACGACGCGGAATTCAGCGACAAAAAATTTTTAAAGTAGAATTTAAAGTGTTAGTTTAAATTTGTTCATTATCTAAATAACACCATAACAATAACCTTTCTTTATAGTTTTTTTAATAAAAGGCTATATAACACTAAAAATTAATTAAATAGGATAGAAAATGCTTAATCTGTATTATTGATATTTTTATAGAAGTGGGCTGCTTGGGAATTTTTTTAGTTAGCATCTAGATGTCCATAAATCTGTATTTGACAGGAATATTTAGACGTCAGTAGTAAGTAGGCACCACCTACTCCACTTTCTTTGTGACGTCACAAGCCCCGGCATTGCCCGCCCATGTGGGGGGCGTATTTTGGCCTTGACGTCCAAGTGGAGGACGTATTTTAACATTGACCTTGAGGTTGACCTTGGGGCCCGGCATTGGAATTGGCCTTGGGCTTACCGTTGCAGTAGGCATTGGGGTATCCAAGGTCAGAACCAAATTTCCTTTTTAGTCATGTTCTGAACCTAACCTACTCGGCAGGAAATAATAATTTCAATAAGGGGGCCCTAGTACTAACATTTGTTTATATATTTTTATTTACACACATTTTATAATCATTTTCACCTTGAGAATGTAAAGTAAAGTCAACCTTTAACCGTGTTTTATATTGTGTATACTTACAAACAAAATTTCAGCTTGAGAGCGTAAAATGAAGTCAATCTTCAACAGTATACATACATACAAAAATTTACTTTTAAAAATAAATGAGTAATTAATTAAGAGCATGTTGGTATTATCTCGGTTTTGATATTAAAATGTAAGCACGATAAAAAGTAAAATATTCCGGTGATCGCAGATTTTTCATCTGGTACTTAAACCCGGATGATCCCAGAGCGCCCTTAATATGCATGAAATTAGGCTTATATTTTACAAACCAGATCTGTCTACTGAAATACCTCTCTGAATGGAAACACTTCTGTCAAATAAAAGGTATTAGATTTATAAACAGGTTGGAACGTCCGTTAGGAAAACAAGATTATTAATAAAATTTGAATAAAAACTTAGCGTTTAAAAACTATACATCATTTGTTTAATTACAGTTTTTCCTCTACGACTGTGGTTCGTAAGTGCCATCATGATTTTGAGATCCGCCCTTCTCCTCTACCTCATTTCTATTCTTCTGTGAATCATCACCATCATCTTGGATTTGAGATACATCCACCTCATCCACTTCATCGTTTTCATCTTGAACCGTTATATTGTAATAGTTTATTAACAGGCCAGTAAAACCTCCAATGTCCGCTGATGTTGGCTCATAAACAGGAAAATACATTGTAACAATAATAATGCCCAGTCGATGGTGATTACACATTAAATACATGCAAAGGGTAATCCCCGACCTCTCTACTGGTCCGTCTCCCGAAGGCAGCCGGGCATATCCGAACGTATCCGATAATAACTCCACTAATTAGCTTACATTCATTTTTAAAAGCAGTATTTGTTTGTGACGCCAAGTAGTGTATTTTTAAATTACCGAATGTTTGATTCTTTTCTGTCTCCCTCTTTTTTTCTCTTCTCTTTTTTTTCTTCTTTTTTTCTCCTCTCCTTCTCTTCCTTTTTCTCCTTCTTCTTCTTCTCTCCTCTTCTTCTTCTCCTCTTCCTCTCTCTTCTCCCTCTTCTTTTTTCTTTTCTCCCTCTCCCTCTTTCTCTCTCTCTTTTTTCTCCCTCTTCCTCTCTCTCCCTCTCTCTCCCTCTCCTCTTTTTCTCCTCTCCCTCTCTCTCCTCTCCTTCTCCCTCTCCTCTCCTTCTTTTCTCCTCTCCTTTTTCTTTTTTTCTCTCTCCTCTCCTCTCCTCTTCTTCTTTTCTTTTTCCTCTTCTCCTCTTCTCTCTTCTTTTCTTCTCTTTTTCTTCTTTTCTCCCTTTTCCTCTCCCTCTCTCTTCTCCTCTCTCTCCCTCTCCTCTTTTTCTTTTCTCTTCCTCTTCTCCTCTTCTCCCTCTCCTCTCTCCTCTTTTTCTTCCCTCTTCTCCTCTTCTTCTTCTTTTTTTTTTCTTCCTTTTTTTTCTTCTCTCCTCTTCCTTTTTTTCTTTTCTCCTCTCTTTTTTTTTTCTTTTCTTTTTTCTTTTTCTTCCCTTCTCTCTTTTCTTTTTTTCTTTTTCTTTTTCTCCTCTCTCTTCTCCTCTTTTCTCCTCTTCTTTCCTCTCCCTCTTCTTCTTTCTTCTCCCTTCTTTCTTCTCTTCTTTCTTTCTCCCTCTTTCTTCTCTTCTTTTCTTCTTTCCTCTTTTTCTTTTCCTCTTTTTTTTTTCTTTTTCGCGACTCGCTCGTCACCTTCTGGCTCTCTCTTCTACACTGTCTCTCTCATCTCTTTCGTGTCTCTCGAAATCTTTAGGTTAAGTTAATACACGTACAGTATGAGGTTAGATAAATAAACGCTCGGTTTAAGTTAGCTCAATGTTCGCTGGCCTAAACCAAAACCTAACGAAGATTGTGAAGCGAAAAAGAGACCATGACGAGAGACAGGGACGAGGACTAACCTGAGAACGATCAATTTCTACTACAGTAAACATTCGTTAAATTAAAAATACACGCCAGATATCGTCACAAACAGACAATTTCAAATTTCGTACAATAATATACCACTAGATGGAGCCACCTTTATCACAGAATATATTCATTAGTCTATACACCACTACATGGCGATGCAAACAAATTCAAATTTTGCGCCAAGGGGCCCACGACAGTAGGGCGCAGACCGTAACACAAGTTCCTATAATTGCCTTATAAGATAGCATTGGGGTCCCCTTTTTATAACACTATTTTCAGCCAAGGGGGCCACCACTAGAGGGCACAGACCCTAACACATGTTCTTATACCTGTCTTGCAAGTTAGCAGTAGGGCCCCATTAGTAGAATACTATTTCAAGCCAAGCGGTCAAGACAAGAGGGCGCAGACCCTAACACAAGTTCTTATACCTGTATTACAAGTTAGCATTAGGGGCCCCTTATTAGAGTACTATTTTTAGCCAAGGGGGTTACGACAAGTGGGCGCAGACCCTAACACAAGTCCTTTAACCTGTCCAACAAGTTAACATTAGCGCCCTTTTATTAGAATACTATTTCCAGCAAAGGGGTCAAGACAAGAGGGCGCAGACCCTAACACAAGTTCTTGTACTTGTCTTACAAGTTAGCAGTAGGGTCCACTTATTAGAATACTAGTTCCAGCCTAGGGGGCCACCACAATAGGGCACAGACCCTAACACAAGTTCTTATACCTGCATTACAAGTTAGCATTAGGGGCCCCTTATTAAAGTACTATTTTTAGCCAAGGGGGTTACGACAAGTGGGCGCAGACCCTAACACAAGTCCTTTAACCTGTCCAACAAGTTAACATTAGCGCCCTTTTATTAGAATACTATTTCCAGCAAAGGGGCCACGACAAAGGGCACAGACCCTAACACATGTTCTTATACCCGTCTTACAAATTAGCAGTAGGGTCCCCTTACTAGAATACTATTTCCAGCCAAGGGGGTCATGACAAGATTACGAAGACCCTAACAGACGTTCTTATACTTGTCTTACAAGTTAGCAGTAGGGACCCCTTATTAGAATCCAATTTCCTACAAAGGGGGCCACGACAATAGGGCGCAGACCCTAACACAAGTTCTTATACCTGTCTTACAAGTTATCATTAGGGCGTTTAAGTCGTTTAAGTTCGAAGTACTTAGTTGTGACTAATTGGACTTTTTACTTTAAATCTGCTAAAATTCCAAACTGTGCAGTTGCAAGTTGTAATTCCGACAATAGGAAAACAAAGAGCGAAGGCGTGAAATATTTTCTGTTTCCGAAAAATGAAGAATTACAAAAATATGGATAAATTCCTGCAAAAGAGAAGATAAAATTAATATCAGAAACGGTATATTCTTACACTAATAAGTTGGTCTTTCTTAATTTACTACCTAGTTAGTTGTTTATAATTCTTATTAATCAATAATGACTATTTACGCTGAAATACGTACTAAACATTTTCATCAAGATTGCTTTAAATGTGACTTACGGGCAGAGTTAATGGGTGTTCCACCAAAAAGTCTGTTAAATGTTAAATGATCATGATGGGACAAATGCCTACGGAGTTCGGCTAAAAGAACAAACTGAATTATTACAATAAGTGGAACTAATGATGAATAATATGGGAGCAGTAAACAAAAATTCTCTGCTTCCCTTTCAGAGAGGTGTTATAATAGCTGGAAAATCGTTGCAAGGGTTGTATAATTATTTACTTCAGAAACTAAATTCACATATGTTTTGACCTATCGTTTGAATCAGGACATCATAGAAATTTTACAGGATTTGTTTAGCAAAAAAAAAGGTTTTAAAATACATATGTAAAATGGCAAGAAATTATTTTAAGCAATTACATATCAGAAAGATCAACCATGATGTCTGTGTGTGTGGATGAGTGGATGTATGTTAATATATACGATAACTCCAGAACGAAAGCACGTCGTACTTAAAATTTTGTGTTTAATTTTGTTTTCATTTGTCTCCTGGAGCTGGTTATATTTTGGAAGAAATTCAACGGCGGAGCTGTTTGTGATTTTTATCAAATATTTCTGAAACAGCGGCAGATGTCTATTAACCCCCATCTGACATGTTTTAAACGTCTCTTTGACTTAAATGAACTTATTGTAAAAGTGGTTGAATAATTATCCTAAAAAAATTGTTATTAATATATTAGGTCACTGCTTCAGACGTTCTTCGGCAACAATTTTAGTAAATGCAGGAGGGGCATATTAACCTTAAAGCGCCATGGAGGATGGCAATCCAGTACTGTGGCAGAAGGATACGTCCGGGAATCTATTCAAAATAAAATTAACATTGCTAATAAAATCGTCCATTCTATTGAAAAACCACTCGAACTCTTTACTGAAATGGAGACAGAAAATGCAACGTACATGAATGATCAACCCTCAACTTCTACAATTAATATAAAAGAAAATTTACTAAAAAGAAATGACGTTCCGGATTTGACCATTCAAAATTGAATGAATTTTACTATTAACTAGAATTTTAAATAAATTATTTAACTGTTAAGAGGGAGGATACTTTAATGTTGTTTTAGTTTTGCTAACCATAAAAATAAATATTAAGTTACATTATTTGTATTCTTTAAATTTGTGCAGTTGTAGGAAAAGTATAGTGTGAAATATGTGGGGAAAGTACTGTTCCCCACTTGTTGCACATATACTATTGTAAATGACTTTTACTGCTGTAATAATGCTTTCCTGTATGGTAGAAATTTTTTCCAATACTCTTATGTCATTTTATCATACTAATCCGTTATTTCAAATTACATTAATTATAATAGGCGTAACGTAACCAGCTTGTTAAGGACCCTTTTACATCCTGAAAGCAATAAAAGTAATTAAATAATAGCATGTTCTATAACGAGTATGGAATGGGATATGTCCAGGGTGGCGCATTAGTGTGACAAAGTTCCATATCTCCTTTATTTAAAGAGATACAAAAAAAATTAAATACAAAGTTGTAAGATATGTTCTGGTGCATATTCCAAAAATATTTTTAATTATACACGGTAGATCATTTTATGTATAATGTCCTATACCTAAGTCTAACCGTTTTTGATAAATTTCAAATTGTTTGTCAAAAATGACGTTTGCAGGCTAAAACATAGGTGGAAATCTTTTCTAAACGAAGCCTTTAATTCTATCTTATTTAGCATTAAAAATAAGGGTGACTTTGTATAAGAGTGTATATCCCAAAAAATTGTAGTTTTTGAAATAATGACAATTTAACATTTTTTTATTGTAAAAATGCTATACGGCTTTTAAGTTTTGTTGTTAGTTGGCCGTGACGGCGGGGCGCAGCGAAACAAAAAAAATCGAGCACTTCAGATCGAGATATTACAATTTACAGAACCCCATATAAATAATTATTTTACTAAACGAACTTAAAGTAAAGACAATATTTTTTTGATTCAACAAATTATGTCCTAATCCTAATCATAAACATAACACCACTAATATAACTAAACCTGTAACTAATTATACAGATAAAAGTACTAGAAACACGTCAAATACGTACTACCTAATAAGTTGTTCGAAATGTCCGCCTCTTTCTTGAATACACAATGCAATACGTCTCTCAAATTCGCTGCTTAAATTTCTACACATTTCAACACTAATGTTTTGAAAACAGTTTCTAATCCTAATCTTCATGTCTTCCTTTGTTGTAGGCGGTATTTTATAAACCTGCTCTTTGACGTACATGCTAAAGTCCATTTTAGTAAGATCTAGGGATCTAGCAGGCTAAGCAACAGACCCTCCCCTCCCAATCCATCATTCTGGATATCTAGCATTTAAAAAGTTATTATCGGACCTGTATGATGTACTGGGCCCCATCATAAAGAAACCACATTTCTTGTTGCGTATCCTGTGGCATTTGACGCAACAAATTAGGTAGATGGTTTTGCAGAAAGTCTAAGTATACTTCCCCTGTTACTCGTTGATCAAAAAAATATGGTCCAATTACATGATTACCGACAACACCTCCCCAAACATTTAAAGACCATCTAGTTTGAGAAGTACATCTTACAAAATGTGGATTTTCGGTAGAATGGTAATAAAAATTGTGTCTGTTTACACTCCCGTTTCTGTGAAATGTGGCCTCCTCTGTAAATAAAATAAAACGAACAAAATTTACTTTGTTGGTTTATTTTGTTTTGAGCCCATTGACAATTCCAGTCGTCTTTGATAATCTTCAGGAACCAACTCTTGAAGTAGTTGAATGTGATAGGGGTGCATTTTTTGAGACTTCAATATCCGCTGTACCGTACGTCGTTCAACACCAACCTGCTGAGAAGTGGGTCGTTGTCCAATATATGGATTTTCGGTAACTGTTAATAGTACATTTAATTGATTTTCCTCAGTCTGTGCACGTTTTTCCCTAGTATTTTTTTCATGTAACACATTGCCAGTTCTTTCAAAACGCTCCAAAAGCTTTTCAAACGCCCTTCTTACAGGTTGCCGTCTCTCTGGAAACCGTTGTTGATACAGTCTTCTTGCTAAGAGCGTATTCTTATCACTAGCTCCCAATACAAAAATCATATCAACCATCTCGGCTTGCGAAAAATTGATTATTTACAATTTTAATTCAAGTTTTAAATCAATTTGCTATAAAATACACTAATGCATCACACAAATTATCAACTGACAATAAATAATGACGTTTCTGATGATCTCTATTATTTTTATATGCCACGCCTCGCCGTCACGGCCAACTAACAACACTTTTTTTACAACAAAAAAATGTTAAATTGTCATTATTTCAAAAACTACAATTTTTTGGAATATACACTCTTATACAAAGTCACCCTTATTTTTAATGCTAAATAAGATGGAATTAAAAAAATAGGGGATTTCCATTAAAAAAAATGACTTTATATATGACTGTATGAATGTATTACAAAAATATCAGTACAGCCCATTAGAGTAGGTCCCGAGTTTCAAGGAAACCAACCATAACTAATTGATAAAGGCTTCGTTTAGAAAAGATTTCCACCTATGTTTTGGCCTGCAAACGTAATTTTTGACAAAAAATTTGAAATTTGTCAAAAACGGTTAGACTTAGGTATAGGACATTATACATAAAATTGTATGCAGAATCTAAATATGTAATAATATAGGGTTTTCTATTAAAAAAAAAAATTTTAAATTACTTCTAAGCTTTTATGATCTACCCTGTATAATTAAAAATATTTTTGGAATATGCACCAGAACATATCTTACAACTTTTGCATTTAATTTTTTTTTATTTCTTTAAATAAAGGAGATATGGGACTTTGTCACACTAATGCGCCACCCTGTGTGTCTGAGGGAAGATGTTTATCACACTAGCCGAAGGTCAGTTTGACTGTTCCATTGGCACAGAATAACTATTCTGTAGGGGTGATAAATATTACTACTTTTACTACTACAAAAAATTGTTCTAATACATTATAAAGCCTATTCTTCAATAAAAGATTAAATAAACGATTTCTTATAACTGCTATTGTATACAATGCAGGTAATTTTCTCGTGACAATAAATGCATAAAGAAGTAAAATACCATTTCAGGATTGTTAGTAAAATATCCATAGATAAAAATTGACGTTCTATAGCTTGTAGTAATTCACTCCATTTGTTTACATTTGTCATTATGACTGAAATAACGTTAAGTGAAGTTGGGTTACTATAAAAATTCATTATTTATCCTTTTCCCTCATCATTCATCATTTACCTAACGTCGCTACCAATTTCTTGATATTACTAATTAGAATTCTTGAACACGTCGGATTAAGTTCAGATTACTCACTCATTAATTAAAATACTTGCTAGTTAATGAAAAACAGGTACTTAGGGTAGAGGTGTCATGAAAGAGACAAGTGTTGAAAGGGACGGTTGCAAAAATTTTAAATCTGCTAACGATATAAACGTATGCTAACATCCGATAGTCTTCTTGGGGTATGCTATAGTACCACAAAACGGCGTGATGTCAGTGACAAGTTGACAAGTTAATACCTGTTGTGCGTTTGTGGCTGTCAGATTATTAAAGAGCTGTATTCAGTGATTAATGTTAATTAACAGTTATTTGAGCATTAAAGTTAGTACAAGTGCGTTGAGTTATAGTAGGGATCTTGTGGTTTTTTGAGTTATATGCAATTTGACTGAAGGTTTGGTAAGTTTTAGATACATTTTGAAATTGGTCATCTTTAGGGGACCTATCCCTTTCAATACTGACATGTACCCTTCATCATTTATGTCGTTTTTCTGGGTACTATATTGCGTAATAAGGATACTAAACCCACAAGGAGGATAAGAAAATAAAAAAAACTGTACAGGAGGCTATAGATACGGTGTTAGAAGGTAGAATGTCTATTAGATCAGCAGATCAATAGGTGGTATTCATGTATACTCCATGCCAGCCGGGGAGGTACAACCACCCTTACCATGGGATCCTTAATATTGGGTCTCCGATTTTCTGAGCTCGGTAAGGGCTGCCGGTTACCTTTTCCATCATCCTTAATCTATTCTCATCCTTATTCTTCCTTCTCGCCCTCACTGTCTTCCTATCGGATTAAAAGTCCCAAATTAAAAAATAAGATGGCTGTGGTTTCTAGGGTTATAAATTACGGACGTAAAATTCTGCCCCACTCGGATATCCGGGAGGGCAGGGCCCAAGCGACCTCGGTCATCGAAAGTACCAACTTTCTGATTCACTACTGCAACATCCGCGGTATCAGGTCTAATCTTAATGCTATTCACCAACATCTTGAACAATTACAACCTGATATATTGTTTCTATCGAAACACAAGTCTCCTCTGAAAGCTCCGAGTCACCCGACTTGCAATTTCCTCAATACCATCTTCACTCTAACTTTCGATATAAAGGAGGCGTATGTGCGTACATCAAGGACAGAATTGCTTGCAAGAGGGTTTCTTCCTTAGAAAATAAAAATTTTGATGTGATTTGGTTTAAACATTCTGGTCCTAATTTTGTGAAATTCTACTGTTGCATTTATAGGTCTCCTAATGACAGCAACTTTCAAGACTTCTTCGATTACCTTAGTATGAAAGTTGACTATTTCCTGTCTCAGTTTCCATCTTGCGATATCTCATTTGTAGGCGATTTCAATGTTCATAACTCTAATTGGCTTCAATTTTCATCTACTACAAATCCCGCTGGTCATAGTGCAGAAACATTTGCTATTTCATGTGATCTCACACAAATGATTTCTGAACCCACAAGAATCCCTGATAACCCTAACCATACTCCACATCTTCTAGATCTCTTTCTTACATCAAACCCTCTTGTTTATAAAACTTCCGTTCTTTCGCCTTTAGGTCTTTCCGACCATTGTCTAATAAAAATCATTTCTACTGTACCAAATTCCACTGTTGTTCGCAAAACCGATAGAACCTTGTGGTGTTTTAAGTCAGCTCGATGGAGTGATTTACGGGATTTCTTTGCAACCTTTCCATGGCGTGAATATTATTTTAAGTCGTCCTTTTCTTCGGACATCGCTCTTTCAGTATCTGAAGTCATCCTCATGGGAATGGAGTTATACATTCCGAAAAAACAGTACCGTGTAGGTCATTCACGTTCCCAACCCTGGTTCAATAAGGCTTGTTCTGGTGCAATATCTTTAAAAAATAAATGTTACATTAAATGGAAATCTAATAAATCGGTTGACAGTCATGTAGAATACGTTGGTGCTAGAAATATCTGCAAAAGTGTCATCACTAAAACTAAAAAGTTGTTCGAACAACGGAAATGCAATGAACTAGCTACATCTCCTTTAGGCAGTCGTAAATTTTGGTCTTTAGCAAAAGCCATTAGTAAAAACTTTCGAACATCTTCATTTCCCCCCCTGACATCTATTGACGGATCGGTAGTTGTTGATTCTGTAGACAAAGCCAACGTTTTTGTGGATTTGTTTGCATCAAACTCGTGTCTCAATGATTCTGGAAAAGATGTGCCCCTAGTCAACTCTTCTTCATACGTTATGAAACCAATTCATTTTCGGTACAAGCTCTTGGAATCGATCATCAGTAGGCTTGATCTCAATAAGGCGACTGGGGCAGACGGTATCCCAGCTATTGTCTTAAAGAAATGTTCCCCGAACTAGTACCAGTTCTATCTAAGCTCTATACGATCTCTATATCTTCTGGGAATTCCCTTCATCATGGAAGTTAGCAAATGTTCAACCTATTCCCAAAAAGGTGATAAGACCGATCCCTCAAATTACAGACCAATTGCCATCACTTCCATTTTGTCTAAAATCATGGAAAAAGCCATCAATCAGCAACTGCTCACGTTCCTTGAAACTAACAAACTCCTTAGTGACCACCAATATGGGTTTAGGCAAAGTCGTTCAACAGGCGATTTTCTTTCATATGTGACCCAAGTTTGGAACAATACAGTAGAGCAGTCCGGTGAAACAGTTGTAGTCGCTTTAGATATCTCAAAGGCATTTGACCAAGTTTGGCATAAGTGTTTACTTGCCAAACTCACCTCGTTTGGGTTAAATGATACGCTCATCAACTGGGTTTCTAGTTTCCTTGATAAAAGACGAATACGTGTCGTAGTTGATGGCTTTTTTCAAAAGAAGTTAGCATTACGCGGGCGTACTACAGGGATCCGTTATAGCGCCTACACTTTTTTTGCTGTACATAAACGACCTTATTTCTTCAACAACTAACCGCATCCATTGCTTTGCTGACGATAGCACTCTTCACTGTAGTTCATCTCAGTCTACTCATAGTGATAATCCACCTTCTATGTCAAATCAAGAAATTAAAGCTGAAATGGCAAATTTAATCAACAAAGACATTCAACGTATTCTCGAATGGAGAAGCAATAGTCTAATTAAATTTAATGCTAACAAAACTCAGTGTTGCCTTATGTCCGCCAAAAAAGATCGATCATTTCCTGTTGTAAGTATGAATGGATCAGTTCTTAAGTTTTCAGACTCTATTACTCTGTTGGGTATGACTGTATCTTCAAATCTCTCATGGGTTGACCATCTTCTGTCAGCTACCAAAACAGGTGCTCGTAAAATAGGCTTTTTGTACAGATCTAAGCAGTACTTTACCTCTCAACTCCTTCTGCTGTATAAGGCCCAAATTCGGCCTCATCTGGAATATAATTCTCACCTTTGGGTTAGTGCTCCCCAATACGCTCTCGATATCGTTGATCGTATTCAAAGAGAGCGATTAGGCTTATAAATGACCCGTCCTTAACTTCTCACATACAGTCCCTTGAGCATAGAAGGATGGTTTCAGTTCTTTCTTTGTATTATCGTTATTACAACGGCTATTGTGCTGGTAAATTACATTCTTTGATACCATCTCCGGCTATCTTTGCGAGAAACACTCGGTTCGCTCATTCACATCATCAGTATGCAGTACAAATCTCCACTTGTCGTACCAAACAGGCGCAATCCACATTTTTCTACACGGCTTCTAAACTCTGGAATGATCTCCCTGGTTCCTGTTTTCCTCTCACTTATGATATGAGAAAATTTAAGGTAGCTGTTCATAGCCATCTATTGGCAATTCATTATCCCTCTATCCATCCTCCTAAGTGTTCCTGAGTGCTTTAGCACGATAGGCCTTACTTAGCCTGTTCAGGTCCACAATCATAAAAAAAAGCATCAAAATTTGATGTTAGTTCGACTAGTGGTGCAGGAAAAAAGTGTCTGCTCCTGAAACTAAATTTGAAATATAAGAGCATTTTTAATTAACGCAGAGATAAGCTTAAGCTAATATTTGAAAATGTCCTCAAAAATAGCACATGGTCTCAGGAGTAGATTGCATTATACTGTTTATGAAGATGCATGCCGAGCTGTCACCGCGCTGTCCGGAGAAAACAAGCTTATCGCGGGCAACTGCCTTTAATTCAATGACAGTGAAGATCTTTTTCGGAAACTTTAAGAAAGTGTCATTTACATGGGGTATAATTTGTAACGCTCACAAAAGGGCCAGTATTACTGAGCTACCCTCCATTATCGCAGAACGTGGAGCCAAGCATGTAGGTCAGGTTGCCTCAGCTGAACCGGGGCAGCTTGTAACAGTATTGTCGTTTGTTGCTGTTTCAGGTAACCATGTACCTCCGGTCTTTATATTTCCTAGCGTTAGGTTTCAGGACTTTATACTGGAAGATTGCCTTACCGGAAGCCTGGACTTATGCCACAAAAGTAGGTGAATTACATCTGATAACATTAATCTGGCATTCAAACATTTTTTAGAAAAATTACCATCTAAAGAAAACACGGTATTACCACCAGCTGACAATCACGAGAGTCGCATTAACATCGATGTCATCTATCATGCCCGTAAAAATGGCTTTATAATATTAACATATCCGCCACACTGCAGTCATAGGGTGCAGCCCTTAGACTTCTCGGTATTCGGGCCATTCAAAAAGTATTCTAATGGTTTCAAACCCAGGTAACACCGTATCAATTTATCATTTACCAAAATTCTCCAACTCTGTATTTATGACCGCTTTTACGCCCAAGAATATTTGTACCGGATTTTCAAATTACGCTTCTGTAACAGACAACGTAGATCCAAACATACAGGTCGAACCAGAAGAGCCAAATCCAGAAGCTGGACCCTTTGGGAACCACACCAATCATGCTTCACTGATCCATGTATAATTATATCACCTGCTTCCAGTAAACTAGAAAGAAGAAAAAAGGATCCAGTTGCATTATCACTACCATTCCAGAGAAAAATGAAATAGAGGAATCCTGCGAATTAAAAAAAATGAAACTAAACAGGATCAACACAGATTTGAAAATGCAGTGAAAGTAGCAACAAAGAGGAAGTTGTCTATGCCCAAAGTCACAATTCATTCGATTGGGAAGGTCGAGAAAGAAACAAAGCTAGTCGAGAGTGGTTCTTTTAACGTGGATTTTATTGGGCAAGTAAATCAAGTTATGGAAAATTGAGAAGTCAGTGTTAAGTTTTTAAAAAAACTGAATGACAGTTCCTACCACTTTGTTTTTTCCTGAGAACGATTATGTGGCTAATATCAAAAAAAGGATATATTACTCAAACTACCCCCACCTCTTGATAATGCCGGAAATGAAGGAGTGAAATCTTTTTTTTCATTTGGTATTGATTTATCACACATACTTCAATGGTCTTTCTATGTGTCCCTTTCAGCCTCAAATGTGTCCCTTTCAATCCGGTGTAATGTGTTGAAAGGGACAAGTACTGTGGTTCATATTTTTCCAATTTTTAATGCAGAATTAATTCCTTTATGTTTTCTGTACGTAAAACATTTTTGCAAATGTTGTACCAATCAGTTGCATTAAATGTATAATATAATGATATTACTTATAGACAGATTTATCTACAAAATGTCATTTTCATGCCACCTCTCCCCTATTACCAAAATTTTCATGACATGTTAAAAGTTTGAATGAAGTTATTCTGGTTTAGTGTTGACTTTACCCTTCATGGTGAGTTGCTATGATTGTTAAAATCAAACATGGCTGGTATATTATTACAATTATTCCTCTTCTACACAATTGTAAGTAAAAATAAGTATGTTTCGTCTATGCTTCTAAAATCAATAATTTGGCTTTCATAACTCAATCTCAGAATTAAAAATTAAAAAAATCGGACGAAAAATAGCATACGGATTCAGCTGGTCTCAGATTGTAAACTTTACTTACTGAGCCTCCAAACACTGTCATCAATTAGTATACATTTTTGCCATTTTTAATACTTAATAATATATTGAGTATTAACGGTAAGTATTGTTTACTAGTTGAAGTTAATGTTTGCCTTCGCTCAGTGTCTTCTTTTGCTGAGATAGAAACTCAAATAATATAGTAGCCTCCATAGATACCAATGCCTAAACTTATTTATTTGTGCTTACCGTTCTCTAGAACAGTAAACAATCACTTACCAGTCATATTTGCATTTAACAACCATAACAACTTATTATAAAGGGTAAAGTCAACCTAAACGTGCATAAGGTAATAGTAATTAACATATCTAGAGTGATAAATTAGCGTTTACATTTGAGCGTATGTTTATGGCGCGAGCGAGCGCAGTGATTTGTGTAATTTATGCGAAACATGTTAAGGTTTGTTACCACTGTGATGCGGTTGTTAGTTTACCGTTCATTGACGTATTAATGTACAAAAACAAATAATAAATGCCTACATTAATTTATAACTTCCGAAATCATTTCTACTTCTAGAGGTTGCTTCCAACACTTAATATTATAATATTAATGTTAATAAATAAACATAATCACTTGAAACGTGAAATGGGCGACGTCCAATTATTTCTTTTTGCACCCAGCGCGTGTATGTTAAAGGCTCATCAGATGAAATATACTCTGACATAAACTATAGTAAGATGAGGGATGAGTTGATGTAAAATATGGAAATGTCCTAACAGAAATTATTGTTCTATTTCTCCTTAAAGTAATATGATTTGTTGTAATGAAAAACTATGTTATACCTACAGGACCTTAAACAAGGTAAACTTTAGTTGATGTGGTAAAACTGTTTTTGAATCTGTAGGATATAAGTACAGCACTCAAGTAGATTTTCTCTGTTCATTCATTCCATTTTTCTATATCACTAAAAGCTTTTTAAGATTCGTATTAAGTCAAACGTGATTTCACGGAATAGAAACGTAAAACATCATATTGCAATACTATGTTAGATAAATTATGGTAGAATTAAATCATAGAGTATATATATAAATATCTGATTAAATGTAGCATTTCATGTAATCAGATATTGGATAATAACTCATTGGACAAACAATACAAAAATGGAGACCCTCGTAAAATTCCTTAATAATTAAAATATATATATATATATATATATATATATATATATATATATATATATATATATATATATATATATATTGAGATGAGTCAAATTACGTGCAAGTAGCTATGTAATTTGCATAGTGAAGTTTTAATTTAGTTAGTACGAAATGGTACATTTCATTAAATAATTCTAGATAAGAATGATTAATAAACATTGAGATGTTTGTAAAATTTAAATATTTCTTAATATAATTTTAATAATGTTAGTATAAGTAATCGACAACACAGTACGTTGAAGTATAGGATATGTTTGTTATCGTTTTGAGTTAATTCAAGTTTTCATTTAGTTTTGTAAGTTTATTTAAAACAATATTCCCCGACGACATGTAATACAGGTTGTAGTTGACAGAAATAATGTTAAAACTAGAATTAGGCTTGTATCAATGTCGCAATTCACATGTACGCAGCCAAGATTAGTGAAAACATTCGTATTAGTGCGTTAAACACATATTAGTGCAAAAATTATGAAAAAACAGAACAAGAACATTAGTGAGTAACTATAAAACATGATTCAAGCAGCAGCTCTGGGATTATTGTGTGTAATCAACGGTTTATGACATTAAACTAGTGATTGATAACATTCCGACACTAGTCGTAGAAGAACATATTGAACCTACGAAGGTGGTAAAATAACTTAATTTGTGACTTGAACATTAAGTTTAAACACTTAGATTAACAACTATTGTATTTAAAAGTGTGAAATTTAACATTAAAAGTATAAAAACAAAATGAGGTTATGTTTTCTCCTCGCATATAAATTTTTGTAAAAAGTATTTTAAATTGAGACAATTTATATAAAATAAATTAGTAGAGGCAAAAATAGTGAGGTAGCCTCAATTTTATGTTATAATTCCTTATATTTATGTCCATTTTTGTTAATTTTAGTTTTTAAGAGTATTGGTAGAATTTAAAATAATTTTCCTCTCAAATTGGCCGTAGGCATGTTTAAGATGGATATTTGGGTGTAGTTGTATCCCCTATTCATGTAGAGGTAGTTTCCAGGCCTGTAACATTCATAGAATTAGTGTAAAGTCAATAAATAGGTGTAAAAATTAACGTAGTTATTAAGTGTAGTAATTAGTCCGTGTTTGGTTTCAAATTATAGATAAAATTATGTAGATTATGGAAATGTTTTTAGATTTAAGAAATGTTAAACGGGACGAAAGTTATAGGGCTTTAAAGAATTATCGTAATGTGAAAATTACAGTATCCAATCAGAATACAGGGAATATTCTTCGTAACTATAGAAAACATTCGATGATTTGGTTGTCGAGCAAAATCATATATATATACAAGTGCTATAGATTCACAATCTCTCTTGATTTTCATCTTTTGCAACAACTTGCCAAAGTAAGCTGTTGCCAAATTTTTTGAAAATAATGTTTAAAACAAAGTAACGTCACTTCGGTAAAATAACAAAGTGCGATTTAGTATCGGAAGTGGTCACGAAAACAAGTGACAGTCTTTTGTTCGTGAAATAATTAAATTAAGGTTAGTTTACCTTTTCAAATTTCAAATCGGAAGTTTTCGATAAGTTATAAAAAATATTTCCGCAGTTTCGACTTTGTTCGTTTTTAAATTTATATTGTTTATGTTGGTGTGGATATCTAATTGTGTTATCTTCGTGCTTTTATCATTATACACCTTGTTAATCAAAAGTGTGTTTAATTTACACAAACCTGCAACGATCCATGCTTTTCAAAACTTGTTTTGAAATTAATTTAAAAAGAAGTGATGAGCCTAAAAAACTAAAGATTCGTCAGTATTCTAATAATAATAGTGAAACTTACCTAAATGAATAAGCTGTTCATTTAAAAGAAAAATTTGGATGTTCGAGGGGCAGAATTGCAGTTCGCAGGAGCTGTTGTCTTCAATCAACTTCAATAGCAGTAACCCACAAAAGGAGGACATTGTATGTGAGTACTTTATTGTTGACATTGATACGTACTTTATTGTTATGTTCATAATTTCTATCCTTTGTAATAATCTTGATGTGCAACAACAGGTATGCATGTCAAAGGGAATGTTATTTGTTCTAAAAATTTAAATGTTGTATATTAATTGTTGTTTATTCAAACGTAGGTATACGTACTTGAATGTCGAATTTCACTTTTTGTTGTGGTCAAATCATATGTTTGCGTATTCACAGCGCATGCCCACGTATATTTTTAAAAGAATTTTGTTATGTACAGGGTGTAACACAGGTATTAATGCGAATTAAAAATTATATTTCAGTTTACTTAATCAATTTACATACTATAATAATAATAATAATAATAATAATATATATTTGTGTTAATGCATCAGCTTACACACGTCACATTATAATATATACAAGTAACACTAATAATGACATTTACTATACTAAAAATGACATTTACTCAGTTCTCACTGTAGAGTATGCTTATAGCCGGCTAAATATTCATGATGACTATAGTATCCTTCATTCGTTAATAATTTCTTAATTTTTTGTTTAAATTTATTAAATGTTAGATTACGAGTCGAAATGTCTAGTTTATTGAAAAATAAGGGTCCATAATAGTTTATAGCAAATCTGCTGCTGTATACTCTATAAAATTTATTATTGATATTATTTTTACCCCTAGTATTGTATGTATGGATATCAGCGTGTACGTTGTATTTGTCCCAGTTTACTTTAACATGTAGGAGACACTGATATATATATATATAATGAGGGAACAGTCAAAATTTCTTGTGTGATAAAGACGTTTCTCACATCCGCTCTGTATGGTAGATTCAATAGTACCCTAATTGCTTTTTTTTTTGTATCGAAAATATTCGTTTAGTGTGAGCAGAATGACCCCAGCATAATATAGAATAAGCAAGGGAACTTTGAAACAATGCATAGTAAGCAGCTTTTAATACATTCAAATCTACTAATTTCCATAAGTTTCGAAGAAGATATACAACCTTTGATAACTTTGTTGATAAAAAATCTACATGATGAGCCCATGCTAGTTTAGAATCTAACAGTACCCCTAGGAATTTTACGTATCTAGTATTTTTTTCAATATTTTTTAGTGAAAAAATCATTTCTTCTGTTTTTTCATTATTTAATGCTAAGCAATTTGCTGCAAACCATTTTTTAACATTTAAATGTGAAGATGCCATATCCGCTCTAACAAGAGCTTCACTACTGCCTACATTTGTAAAGCTAGTATCATCAGCAAAGGTATAAAATTCGATTTGACGTCACACTTTGAGATATCATTTACATAAATAAGAAATAGAATCGGACCAAGGATTGATCCCTGAGGCACTCCTACCGCAACATTTTCCGAATTTGAGTAATCTAAATCATGGTATACTATTTGGTACCGATGTGAAAGATAATTTTCAAAAAATCTTAAAGTTTTCGCTGTTATGCCGTAGTAGTTTAATTTATCCAAAAGGATTTTGTGATTTACACAATCAAAAGCCTTTTGCAAATCATAAAAGGTGCACCCTAGATATTGTCCCTCATCGTAACTTGTTGTTATTAACTCCATTAATTCTGTAATTGCTGCCGTCGTAGATTTATTTTTTCGAAATCCAAATTGACATTTACTGAATAAGCCATTCTTCTAAAAGAAGGGACATACTTGATTTTTTACAACATATTCAAAAGTTTTTGCAATAATTGGAATTAAGGATATCGGGCGATAGTTCGATACCATGTCAGCATTCCCTTTTTTATATAGGGGAACTACCTTTGATATTTTCAGGCAAGCAGGAAAAACATTTTCATTTATACACATGTTAATTAACTTGGTTAATGGTACTATGATTAGGTCTTTTATATATTTAACAATGTTATTACTTAATCCGTAAATATCGTGGCTTGTATTTCTTTTCATTTTGTCAATATCTCTTACAGTAATGTAAGAAACTTCGTTCAAACTAAACCTTAAACTGTGCTGATTTCCTGTTTTTTTTAGAAAATCTATATATTCATCACTACTTGTAGAAAGTTTGGCTACAGTATCCCGTGGCGTATTTATAAATTGTTTATTGAAATCGTTTGCATTTAAACTACTGGACCCCTTACCCGTATACTTATTTGTGTTTATTATATTCCACATAATGCGTGGATTATAATTTACATTTTTAATGTAATTAATGTTGGAGTTCCTCTTGACTTCTATTAGCTTATTCCTATACTTAAGCCTAAAGTTGTGATAATCTTGGATATTCTTAGCAGTAGGATTTTTTTTACTTACGTCCCTTATGAAGGTCGCCTTTTCTCTCATTACTTTGAGTTCCTCATTAAACCAGCGTATCGTGGTTTTTGCTGTACTACAATATCTTACAGTTTTTTCCGGAACACATTCATTAGCTGCATTAATAATCGTATCTAAGAAATATTGAAACTTGATTTCGGTAGGTATGTCGGTCTTTATTACATCCCAATTTTCGCACTGTAATTGTCTATATAATTTGTTTAAACCTTCTTGCGTAGTTGGACGTATCTTTCTTGTATACTTTGATTTATTCGAGGATGGTGGTACCTGGAAATTACAAGCAACGGATTTATGATCCGATAAGCCGATATCTACGGTCGAAAAGTTGCATAAAGCTTCATTAGCATTTGTTACGATATTGTCTAAACAATTTTTTTGTCTTGTGGCTGCTTTAATTGAAATATTATAGTTAAACGAGTTCATCAAATCACCAAATTGCTTTCTGCGCGTACAAAGTTCATCGTTGAACTTAATATTGAAATCGCCACCTAAAAAAGTGATAATGTTAGGATTCATTTTCTGTAAAATGTCATGTATAATGTTCAGAAAAACGCTGAAATCTCCTGATGGAGAGCGGTAAATACCAATTACAATTATGTTGTATTTTACCAATTTGATAGCACATAATTCACAGTCTTTTTCTAAGTTGAGTGTATTTAAGTCATGTAAAACTTCAAATTCGATGCCTTGTTTAGCTAGTATGCAAACTCCACCATGTTGAAATTTTTTTCTACAAAATGATGTTGCTACCACATAATCTTGTATTGCAATCGAGTCAAAATATTTATAATTTTGCCAATGTTCACTTAACACGATTATATTATATTCTGGATTTAAGTGTAGATAATGTTTGAGTTCATCAATTTTATTATTTAAGCACTGTATATTACAAAATAATAATGATATTTGTGTATCATTTTTAATGATTTTAAATTTGTCACTTAAGTTACTTTTTAGGATAATTTCTGCCGGTGTATCTTTCAAGCAGTTTCTCAGTTCTATTTTTTTATTTGCTGGCTTGTTATCGTCCGAGTTTATATTTGCGTTAAAATTGAGCGTTTTGGGAAGCACGAAAAAAGCGAAACTTTTTTATTAACACTCCCATCGGCCAATTTTCCGGTTTGTACAGATCGTCAATTAAATCACAATCGGTGCTAACTTTAAATGCAATGCTACGAAATAATAGGACATTATCTCAATGTGCTTTAATCATATTAACTATTAACTATTCAAACTCTTGCCATACTTTGTTAAGAGTGTCTTGTTTCATTGTTTCTTTGGCTCTGGTAATCCGTTGTTGTCTCAGGTATGCTTTCTGGTAACGGCATCTATCTTTGGTGTATCCCCACAAGAACAAATCCCAGAGGGTGATGCCCGAAGATCTTGGAGGCCATTTGAAGAGTGCACCATCGTTTGGACCAGCACGACCGATCCATCTGTCAGGCCACCGATTTCGAAGTTCAGTCCTAACATCGAAGTAGTAATGTGGACGTGCGCTGTCTAATTGAAGAATGAAATTTGGGTATTCTTGTTATAATTGCGGTAGAAGCCATTCCGTCATCATGTACAAGAAAATGATTCCATTTATTGTTTGTCCAACAAAGAAAAAAGGCCCGTACACTTTGTTATACGTGATAGCACAAAACACATTAACTTTCAAAGAATCGCGCATGTGCTCGATGTAGGTGTGTGGGTTCTCGGAGCCCCATATTCTGACATAATGTCTGTTCACTTTACCACACAAGTGGAATGTGGCTTCACCACTAAACACTAACCATTTTACAAAGTTTCCATTTTCCATCAAGGCCTGCATGTTCTCACGAAATGGAAGTCTTAGAACTTTTGTTGTTTGGTTTTAATGCTTGTACAAGCTGAATTTTGTAAGGCTTGATATTTACACTGTTGGCTGTAGTATACCAAGCTCTCTGCTGCATTTAACAGTAGATTTCTGTCGAGTACGCGTAAAACTTTACCTTACCTGCTTTACCACTTTCGAATAGTGATTACTAGGAGGATCTTCATTAAATTTGGTTCTAAAGTGTCGTTGCACACTAATAACTGATTTATTGATGCGGTAATCCAACACACAAAATGCTGTCCTGTCTTCAAACTCAGCCATTATACAATTGACAACAATTGACTTTAACAAACAGCACATACGTACCTAAACCAATGTAAACGAAACTTTATGAGTTTTTCTTTCCAGTGTTACCAAGTGAAATGGTCTTAAAACAGATTAATCCAGTAATATTTATAATTGAAATCGGGAACATCATTTGTAATAACCCTGTATATATCGGGTGGTAAATGGTGAGACACTGTAACGGGTGCCTAAGTAATTCAAAATTTCGCGAAAATTTATGTGACGTTAAATAGCTCTAGCTAAAGGAATGCTTGTCGGTTATTAATATGTAATCAAGCTTTTCATCTTAACACTAATTAGTGTTAAGATGAAAAGCTTGAGAATTTTGTTCCAATAAGTATTTACATAATTAATTAATTTAAGTAAATGCGGAATCTGCAAGTGCATAGATGCGTTGGAGGAAGTGTAGACACTGTCTTAGTTACTGGCACTAAGTGTGAATATCAACGTCAAAGTTAATTGACCTCTTAAAGGTTACAGTTCATTGGCCTCTAGAGGTCTCATATCACGATTCTTGGAAATTTAAACATAAAACTAAAGTTCATTGATCTTATCGAGGTTAAGGTTAATTTAATTCTAGGGTTATCATATTACAATTCTTAGAAATCTGAAAACAGAATCAGTTCGTGGCAACGGGAGAGAGAACGGTCCACAGTTTATTGACCTCTTCATAGTCAAGATCCATTGACCTCTAGGGGTGTAATATTACAATTATTAGAAACCTAAAAATAGAACTAATTCTTGGAAACCTCAAAGTTCATTAACCTTTTAAGGTCTCTTACAAATACAGGACATGATTTGTACTCACAGTGGTCAAATATCGCGTCTCCGTCAGATTCTCCATAATAATCACCGGAATATCAAAAAATTATTAAAAAATATATTGATTAGAACTTAAACTTAACTTAACTTAAACATTGTTTCGTATGGGTGATAACCCATACCTAACTTGCCCGTCTTAAATTTCAAAATATCTCCCATTGACGAAACAAACAGTAATAATGGCATTCTTATTGATTCCCTCCAAGATATCAAGTTTTCCAGCAAGTACCAAGTATTATATGTGGCAATTTCCAGTGCATTTTATTTAACGTTATTATTGCACCGGCTTCACCACAGTAGCAGTTTCTAGATCGTGCTAAAATCAACTCTTGACGCATATTCATAATTATTTGACGGTAATCCTCTATTATTCCAAATATGTACCTGGAGCGGTTTTTCATATTTTGGTGACCATCTTAAATGGTGTTGTTTGCCCTTGCTTGTTGTATAGGAAACGTCTACTTTAAGCGTTGTTATTACACCAAGATTTCGTCATATACCCACTCCTTGACCGCCCAACTCACAACGACTTTTTTCGAAAAGGAAGCTAGGGAGATATTGGTTAAATTGGAAGATTTGTCTTCGTATTCCTTTATAAGCTGAAGCTTCCCTTTTATGTATAGGAAACTATCATAGGAAGCTATAATCACATTTTGACTTTGAGCAAATATTCGTATATCTTCGGTACACCTTGAAGATCCATATGAACGGTAAGTGTGAATATCAGATTTAATTAGGTATCATCAAAATGTGTGTTTTGGAAGCTATTTGGCGATTCCGTCGTCACCGTTATCCTTGAGAATTTTTAGACCAATTCACGTTAAAAAATATTTTTCTCTTGTCCGTAGTGATGGTTGGTTGAATGATGATTATATGAATTATATGAATCCCCGAAATTTCTGGTTGAAGTGATCAATGAACTTTGGGTTTGTAGAGGTTAATATTTGCAGTTGCACTTAATTCAGTGCTAAGTTTATCAATTCAAGATCATAGTAGTCAATCTGCATCAGCAATGAAGCGAATGAAATTTGTTGAGATAATAACCGTGATCCTTAATCGTCCTGGCACTTGTAGATCATTATAAGTATGGCGGAGAAGAATTGATAACGAGTATTTAACACTTACTACAAGAAATATGGAAACAAGAATAATTTCCACAACAATGGAACGGAGCAGTGATATTACCTATTTATAAAAAAAAACAGACTCAATTACACTCCTAAATGTAGCTTATAAAATCCTGGTGACACATCTAAAGGATATATTGAAAACAGGAATAGAGGAAGTGATAGGTGAATACTAGACTGGATTTAGAAAAGGAAGATCAGACCAAATATTTGCGCTAAGAGAATTGCAAGCGGAGAGCTATGAACATAAAAAAGATACATACATGGTTTTCATAGATTTCAAGCAAGCGTTCGGACAATATGGTTAAAATAGGGAACAACATGTCAGAAACGTTTAAAAGTTTAAAGTACACGACGGACCGAGGCAAGGCGACTCACTTTCACCAGTTCTTTTTAACTGTGCACTAGAATATGAAATTAGATAGGCGAGACTAAACAGAATAGTCAGGTTTTCGCATTTGACGACGATTTGGTAATTTTAGCAAGAAGCAAGACAGAACTGAAATCGGCAATTTTGAAATTAGAAAAAGAGTCACAGAATATGTGCTGAATATAAACGAAAATAAATCAAAGTACATGACATGGACAGAACAATGGTACAACGATACAAATACACTAAGATTAATAACTAATAAAGGAAAAACATACATCATTGAAGAAGTAGATAAGTTCGTATATTTAGGCACAGAGTAGTATAGAACAGCCGATTTGAGAAGAGAAATACGGAGAAGCCTTATAGCGGGAACGTGGCCACACAAGCGCTCAGAGGATGTTTGTACAGTAAAAATATGTCAAGAGATGCAAGCGAAGTGTGGACTTTAGGCACAGTATAAGTTAGAATATTATGAGTGTAGGAGAGTGTGCTAGGGAAAGTTATAATAGAAGTGGTTGAAGTGGTTTAAAAAATTTAATAAATTAATGGGTGTTAAATAAATGGGCATATACGTTCTCATAACAAATCGTTAAACTAACTTGAGATACAACGACTTCACCAAAAATAATTCCTTTGTCCCAGTCGGTAGTTTAAAATAGGCCGGTTCATGCTTTCGTTTAGCTTAATTACCACAATTTATGCTGTGTTATTTCCACTTAACATCAATATAGAAACTGCAATGTAACACTAATAAAAATGATTTCGGACGCCAAGTTATTTTTTAATTATGCTCGGAATAACTAAACCGAGGTTTGCAATAAAAATTTTACCAAAATGTAAAAAATAAAATAACATACAATTAGGGTTATATAAAATATATCTTAAAAATAGCCTTATACTAAGAAATCATTAAACTTATAAACACCTGTTACAAAATATCTTCTTGAGAACCCCTGGTATTGTAAAAAATAAATGCAGAAATGCGAACCAAAGTGATGTAATCCTTGTATCAATGTTGTGTAATATATCACAATAACAATGCTTTACGTTGTAAACCTCACCAAAATGGAATTTTATTTCTTATAAATTGCTCTTCAAGAAATTTGGGTAATCCAATGTTTACTGTATTCTCTCGAAAGTTCAAAATAAATAATGGGATCTACATTTAGATCTGCATTAAAAGTAAAACGCAATCATAAAATGAAAGCGTACGTAAAAGTATAATTAAACGTGCAATTAAAAGTCGTAAAATTAAAGTGTCAAAGTAAAAAAAAATGCCTGCAAAAAGCAAATGTTTTAGATTTTAGTATTACGAGTTAAATATTTCTTACCATTAAATCAATGGCACTTTTCACAAAATTTAGGTGGAAACCCAAAAATGGCTTCCTTTATCAAACAGCGTACCACAAGAAATGAAAAAATGGACGCTTAGGAAGTCAGATGATGACGCGTTACGCGAATATATGAGCAGAAAAAAAATAATTTAAAGAAGTGGGAGTATAAACCCTTAAGAAGATATGCACTTAAGTTATACCAAAATGCAGATTAAGTTGCCTACCACATACCTATAATTCATTAGTAATTAAAATTTTTTTCTTATATTTACAACTAAATGAACAAAGAACATGAATTACGGTATATTTTAATACAACTCAAAATGGGTTGTTACATAGTGTACGGAGGAGAAAGTGTACAAAATAACTGGGAAAAAAAACCAAATAAAGAACTGCAAGAATTATGCAACGAATCAGATACAAGAGCAACAGTGAAGAGACAAAGACTGAGGTGGATAGGGCACGTAACCAGAATGACAGACAACAAAATACCAAAAAGAATACTGGAAAGTGGTGTAGGAGGAAAAAATAGAAAAGGTAGGCCAAAATCACGTTGGAAAAGTGACGTGTTAAAAGATATAAAGGAGTGTGACATTGTGAATTGGCAGAAGAGTATCCCTATAAAGAAGGCTGGAAAGTTACAGTGAATCAAGCCAAGGGCCTGCTAGACCTTTAGAGCATATATATATATATATATATATATATATATATATATATATATATATATATATATATATATATTATATTGACCGTATTTTAACGTTAGAATAGGTAATAAAATTAAAATTTATGTATAAAAAGTAGTTAATTAGTTAAAACAAGAAAATTATTATAAAACTATACACTACAAACGATTTTGATGCATACGAAATTGGTTTTTAATAATAACCATTAGGGGCGGATCGCTTGGCCTAAAAGGCGTATAGGCATGGCATTCTAATCCTGAAAACTTTTCCAGTATATTTTCATTGTTACTTTGGCATGTTTATCCTAAATTTTATTCATTCACAAACTTTTATCGAGCACATTTTCTGAAAAATCAATAATCAAAAAGATTTTAAATGTGTTATGTTTAGGTGAAGATAAAACAATTTGACCAACGTTATCATTGTAAGAAAAAGAAAATGTACTATAAAATTATATATATATATATATATATATATATATATATATATATATATATATATATATATATATATATATATATATATATATATATATATATATCCAAATGCTAACGTTCCTGCATATTACGTCTAATAAAGAAATGTATTTCGCTTTTAAACATAAAACTTGAATAATTTTTTTCATTTCGTGTTTAAGAAATGTTAAGAATAGCTTATTTTTCTTAGAGGTTATTTTTAAATACTTAACAAAAGGCATATAGCTCATTTCCAGCCCAAATATTAATTATAATCAGGTGAAAAGAAGTAAAAGACTTATTTTTGCTTAAAAAAGTAATTGAAAAAGTGAGTGTGAATGACAAAATGCCATGAAATGAAACTTTTTCAAATTAGAACTTGAGGTTACGGTGTAATAGCATTATACTAAACTTTGCGTTAATGATTTCTTAATAAATAAAAAAAAAACTAAAAAAATAAAAGTATTTCCAAAATGGGCATTGGAATGGTTACGTACTAAAATACTTATCTTTTTTGTGTTTTAAGTGGTGTATTTGTATATTAATGTAATACACTCTAAACGTTTCGATAACACTTACAGTTATCTTCGTCACTAGTATTATCTATTAAAATTGTTAAAAATGTTGAAACAATTTTGTGAAATTTGAAAATTTAAAATTAAAACAAACATAAGCATGATATTAATATATCAGTTTGATAAAGGTAAAAGCCAACTATGGAATACAATTTTAGATCATAAAAAAATGAAATTTTGTCTGTCTTGAAGATGACTAATCAGAACTCCATCTAGGGGTGAAGGCTAACAATGAAAAATGTCAACCAAAAAACAAGCTTAACAGAACTTAATCAAGTATAAAGTTGTGAAAAACTTCAATTTGAAATTGATAGAAGTATTCACAAGTGTAAACATGACATTATTTAAAATAATCCAGTTAAATCAAACAAAGAAATAGCTTTGTCAATAAGTGTGTTATTTAACAATGAAAAGCATAATACAGAACGTTTTATGTAATTTGTAATTTTAATTTTAATTTTGATTTCGATTTCGATTTCGATTTTCTTCATAATTAGGATTTTTCCAATTCTACCAGTAGCATTATCTATGAAAGGAAAAAAAGTAGTACCAACATTAGGAGCCGATTTTTCTTTAAGGTTATGTCTAGAAGGTGTAATAACATTATTGATGTAAGTGAATATCCATTATCTTTCAAAAATTCAGGATCACAAAATTCGTTTTGCTCGATCTACTAAAACAAATTTTTAGGTGTGGATGGTGGTTGGATAATTTATGAAGGTATCTCTCAGTGTGTGTCGCCTTTCTGTAAACCTTAAAAAGAGAGTGAATTATTTTTTTGTTTTTAGATATTAATATATCAAGAAATGGTAAACTTCCATTAGTTTCTTTTTCCATGTTAAACTGAATACTAGGATGTATACCATTTATAAAAACCAAAAACTCATGCAGTGCTTCTTCTCCATGTCTCCAAATAACAAATGTGTCATCTACATATCTATACCCAACTGAAGGTTTTTTAGGTGTACTTTGTAACGCTAATGTTTAAAATTTTTCCATGTAATGTTCAAAGGAATAAGGGGACTATCCATTGCTACATCATCAATCTGTTCATAGAATTTACTATGCCACTGAAAGTAAGTCGTAGTAAGACAGTGCAGAAAAAGAATGGTTATAGCCTTGGGAAAAAGATGATCAACAGTTTCTTTTAGATGAACTCAAAACTCACCATTATATCACCCCCTTCAATTTTGAAATGATGCATTTTCCAACAAAGTCGGCAGAATTATTAATATAATGTAAGATGTTTTGAAAGATTATATGTAGGAGAACCAATTGCAGTAATAAGCCTTAAAGGAATATTAGGTTCATGGATTTTCGGTAAACCATAGGTATAGTTTTGGTGAAATAGCTTCAGAGTTAGTTAGTTTCTTTTTTTATTTCTTCAGGAATAGTTAATAATTTAATAAGTTCTTAAACTTCAAAAAAAAAACTTTTTTGTAGGATCTTTTGGTAGTTCACGATAAGTTTCTGGTTCCAACAGTTCTTCTATTTTAATGTTATAGTCGTTCACATTTAATATAATAGTTGCATTACCTTTATCTGATTTTAATATTATATTTTCATTACGTTTAAGATCAAATCAGGCACATCGTTGACGTAAGGATAAGTTGCCCCTTGGAGGTCTCGCTTTACGTAATATGTTAACGGTGTTATATCTAATTTCATTAGCAGCATCAAAAGGTAATGATTTAATGGAGTTTTCGATATTAGAAATTATACCTTCTTGGTGTTACGTATTCACAATACATTTCAAAAATCTTCATACTGCCTAAGATTAAATTCACTCTTAAGAATTTTGTAGTGTGTCACGGTTCCAGTTATACCGGAAGTCGCCTTATTTCAAATAGAATATTGTATTTTTCATTACATACTTCATTACATTAACATACTTTCGTAGAGTGTTTTTATTATCAGAAATACATTTCCACCCACACAGTGTTAATTACCTCCCCATCTACAGCATATCGAATGTGTTGCAGTGACTGCATTTCCCTACCCCTATTTTCTCTTTTTTATATTACAACCCACCAGCTTCTACCATCTTCCAAATTACGTATCCACACTAGGCAATTTACTAATCCTTGATGAGTTTATTGCCCACTGTACTCAATTTGGTGGCAACACAAGCGATGGAAACAAAATTAGGTTTTTATGGGCCTTATTATAGTTGACGCGAACACCGAACCCACATTTATTTAATACCTAAGTACTTCAATAGTTGATAATATCATCTGTTCAGAATCCATCGCCTACTATTTCCTTTAAAATGTTGTATAGTATCTACAATCACTCCGCATTATTTATACTTTGAATAATCCTCTACCGTTCTAGAGTTCAGAGGCATGGGCTAGGATAAAATACCTCAGCATTCACTATATTATCAACTTTGGTGACAGAATTCCATTTCAACTACTGTTTCACTCTTTCCTAAGTCTATATCAAAATATACTGAGAATTCTAATTAAAAAATTCGATTTTTATACGATTGTATATAATTTTAACGTAACATAACCTTCACGTCATTCCCTTGCGGCGTAAGCAACATTTATTTTTCATTTACAATCTTTCTCCATGCTTTCCTGTCTCTGCATACCTCCCTAGCTTCCGCAAGATTCATACTTTTTCTCTGACATGGCCTTTTATTTTTAAAACTCCTTATCTTTTTTCTTTTATCATACATTTTACCACGTTTAGCCAAGTTTTACGCGGCCTGCGAGGCCCGCCCTTACCTCCAACCTCACCCACATATCGTTAATTATACCCAGATATACCAACTTGTCTACTTGCAGAGTAGATAGAACACTCTCCTTTCCCCCTTCTCCACGGAACGCCACAGTCTTAGGTTTGTTCACGTTTACCTTTAGGTCCATGCTCTCACAAATTTCCTCAGAGCAGTTTGTACCTCATCCGCACTGTCACTTAGTGAGACTGTGTCGTCTGCATACACTCGTACATTTATCTCACCAACCATTACATCATTTGTATCGAAACATGCTTCCGTAGCACATTTTTCCATGTATACACTAAACAACCACGGTGACATATTAAAGTATTCACTCACACCTCTTCTCAGCCTAATACATACCCGGCGACCTTTGTATACCGCCCTTGTTCCGTTTATTAGACCTTTACTTACGCCATATTCATTTAATATTTACCACAGCTTCTTCCTATTCACGCTGTTGTATTCTTTCTCCAGATCTACATACGCACAGTACAGCTACTTTTTCACACTTAAACACTTTTTGGTCACCTACTGGAGGGCAACAACCTGATCAACACATGATCTCCATGGCATAAAGCTACCCTGCACATCCCAAATTTTAGTTTGTGCAGTTTCTCGTACTCAGTATTCTCAATCAGTAGTCTTCCAAATAATTTACCAGGTACATTGAGCAAACTTATTCCGCCGTAGTTCTTGAAATCACTCATGCTCCCCTTACCCTTGTGCAGTGGTACAATAATCACGCTCTTCAAATCACTCGACACTTTTCCACAATTACGACATACATTGAATAATTCACATAATCTTCGTATAAGCTATGCAGCTCCATACTTTAGCATTTTACCCGTAATTTCATCTACTCCTGCTCCTTTACCGTTTTTCAACCTTCCTACCGTTTTTTGTACCTCATTTATCCCAATACCCTTGTCTTTTTCATTCTACATTCTCCTTGTTTAACCCTTTAGTCTTACTTTTATCAGTACTGTACACAATCGTCCCATACTACTTCGTTGCTCATGATCATCACTCCTGCAGCATTCCGTTTTGGGCCACGTTTTGTATTTTTGACCCATTTCCAAAAGAGTTTTTTATTTCCCTCAAAATCATTCTGAGTTTTCTCTCCTACCACAACTATCACTTCTACTTTACTTATTCTCACTGCCTCCTTCGGTTCTTTGTTTCTTAATCTGTACATCTCACACAATCGCTATTTCTGTCTCATTTTTTTGCAGCATTCATTGAATGTACGCGTTTTTTTCTTACATACTGCCTTTTTTAACAATTCATTCCACCAAGTACACTTTTTGGGTCTACCTACAGTCCCTCTTCCCACATATCGGCACGGCACAATTGACAACAAGGTTTTTCAAGCTTATCCATGCACTTTCAGCGTCAGTGTCTTTTATTTGTTCCTTCCACACTGCTTCATTCACATTCAACTCTTTACTCACAGCATCTGCGTATTTTATTCTCGCACTATTCTTTATAAGTTTGTCTACCCTTATTCTGGACGTTCCCGTTGCGCTTTATTTCCTTCTCCAGGCCCACTCTTGCCTTAAACACACTCTCTGTACAACGAAAAAGTGGTCCGATCCGCGAATAACTTTTGTATCTCTCACCATGTTTCTAAGTCGATAATCATATACTATCAAGTCTACCATACTTTCATATTCACCTCTTTGCCATGTATACATATGCACATCTTTATGTTTAACCCACGTATTTGATACAAACCGACTTCTCTCCACACATATGTTCACCGGGCGTTCACTATTCTCATAGACTCTTTGGTCTCCGAATTTTCCCAGAACGCGTTCAGTATGTTTTCTCTGTACACCCTCCCATCCGTTAATATCTCCCAACAACATCACCCTTTCGTTTGGCTTACATACGTTCAAAACGTTCTCTATATCATTCCAGAAGTACTCACACTATTTTCCATTCACCGGTGCATAGTATGCAAAAAGAAAAATTCTTCGAAACTCCACTTTCATTCTAACATATATTACCTGGAGAGATACCAATTTGTACTGTTTAACACATCTTTTCGCTCTTTTACTTACCATCACCCCAACACCTTTTGCGCGATGCACTTCAGTCTCAACTCCTGACCATATTGATAGGCTGCCATCCTCCACCTCCTCAGCATCATTTCCTTTGCGCTTTGTTTCCGATACACACAGAATATAAAGCTGCATTTCGTACATTACATTAGAAATTTTAAATTACTTACCATGCGTACCTCTAACATTCCACGTACCGACTTGCCATTAATTCCTTGCAGAGTCGTCAGCAACGGGACTTGTCTTTTTCGACCTTGACCGCTCCTTGTATCCAGGTTGATCCTAGGCAATTGTATTGTTCTCTTGAGTAACACCATAGCGGGCAGACCGATTACTAGCCAAATTGTAAATGTAATTTTAACATAAATTAACAGTGAATGTCAAAATGCCTATCTTATAAATGTTAAAAATGGTGCAATTGTCTAAAGTATTTTATTTTATTTATCTGCATATATACATATACACTTTTAAGAAGTTCATACCACCCGATATAATATTACGAAAAGTTGAGTAATGTAAAATTGACTGATATGAGTATAGACAAACTACTATAACTTTTTTCAATAGGGGAGACCGGTTTCAATTGTAACAAAATTTCGTTTTTTTATTTCGTTGCATTTACTTTTTTTAGAATGTAGACTACGTTGGATTTAACTGTTTGTATTTTGAACTAGTAAAAATTCTGCTAATTTAAAACTAGGTGACTTTTTAGGAGGCTTCAACAACTGTTACAACTGCAACCTATCTGGTGTCAATAGTAACCATGACGGTGTTAATTGTAACAACTACCTATAATGATGCAAGAAATTTAAAAACCTTTCATAAAAAGATATTTCTTTTAAAAATCAATTTATTTTTCTCGAAAAATACAACAAATTATCATTATCAATTCAAAGCAAGCTAATAATATCGAAGTCCCTCAAATATTTGAACGGTTATAAAAATGTGGATCTTGTAAATTCGTCATCAGAATTACAGTTTACGCAAATGTAAAATGGGCTTTTGTCTGTGCACTTTAAATGCATTGTAACCAATCTTCTGTGCTCATAGAATATGGTCCACAACACACCAAACACAAAGTGTTATCATCGGAAGAATCTGAAGAGTAATTTTCTACTGGCTTTTTCTTCACGGTTTTCGCTCCTTGGATTGTTATTTTGGCAGTTTTGAAACCTGCGGATTTTTTTGTGTCATCTTGGTCAAGTTTGCGCTTTGTTGAAGTTTTTTCTTACAATTTTGTTCTTCAATTAAAGTCTTCTCTGGAGTATCGGTGTATATTGCAGATTTTCGTTTCATTCGTCCCCCTCTCTTGAATTTAGAGTGTTCTACTTTAGGTAATGGTTTCAAAATATTAGGTGTAATTAATGCTGTCTGTTGTGATTGTTTTAAAGAAGTATAATCTCTGGCTGTCGATAGTCCTGATTGCCGTGAAGAAGTTGTGTCTATGGCTGTCGATGGTCCTGGTTGTGGTGAAGGAGTAGTGTCTCTGGCTGTTGATGGTCCTGGTTGACTTTCATTTAAATTGGCAATAGTTATTGATTTTGTTTTTGATTCACTTTCAATATTTGACACATTGTTTTCAATCACGGGATGCTCATTATCTAATAGCCTGTCAGTTACAGTAGATGCTAGAAAATCGAAATCTTGAAATATTTCACGGTTAAAAGGGCCAAATTCCGGTGCAAGAAAATCCAGCTAAAATATTCGATGGCGTGATGGCTAAGGGGAGTGATGCTTTAACAATTGAAGGTAAATCATAGATGGTCATGCGTTTCCCTGGGTTATTCTTCATCCATTGATCTCCACAGTTGTTAAAATACTTTTTAAAAGTACCATATACCCCCCGATCTAGTGGTTGGAGTCGGTGTGAGGTGTGTGGCGGAAACGACAATAATGTAATAATATTAGCTCTGCAAAAATTTATCAAGGCAATGGATATGCGTGAAGAGTAACTGTCCAATAAAATTAGAACTTTATTAGTCTCGCTGGGTTTAGCATGTTTCACAAACTGTTTCATAAATTCAAGAAACTCGTTCTCTTGCATCCATCCGGACTTATTTCCTGCCCCAATGCATCCAATAGGCCCATCTCTAATAAAATGATCTTTAAAAGGTAACCGGGGAAATATAAACATTGGCGGAATTGCGTTATCAACTGCATTTACAGCCACACACAGCGTAACAAGTGTTCCATGCTCTTGAGATGCTATTGATCCTACTTGCTTGGCTCCATTTTTAGATAATACCTTGCTTGGCTTTTGAACCGTAGAGACACCAGTCTCGTCAATATTGTAAATATTTTGTGGTTCGAAATTATGTGTTTCCAAAACAGTTGCCAGTTTATCAAAAAGTTGGAGACATTTACTCTATTGAAATTCATGGCTCGTGCAAGGCTGGTTGCTTGGGGGATGTGAAGTGTTAGACGAGGATTTATTCTCAAAAAAACTATGAGCCAATCTTCACTAGCCAGTTCTGAATCATTCCATTTTCGAGGATAGTTAAGATTGTTAGCAGATACAAACTGAAACGCTAGTTTACGAAGATCCTTTGTAGTGAGCCCAAAATACAAATTGACAGGTTTTTCACAGTACTTTACTAGCTCGGACTCCTGCTCAGCAGTAAACACCCTATTGTGGGGATTGTATCCCACATTAGCAGGTAAGTTATTACGTAGAGCATTCACAAAGCGATTTAATGTAACATGGCACATTCCATAATCCTTGGCTACTTTTCTAACAGCTTGATCGTTATCAATCACCTTTCTTGCTGCTTCTTCATAATTAATTTTAGGTATCAGTCCCCTTTCGGTCTTCCTTGGTCTAGGCTTCACCATTTTCAAAGTGAACTATGAAAAAGAAAATATTTTGTCAAATAAATAAATGCAGGTGTCAATTTTAACACGTTACAATCGACACCGTAGTATGTGTTACTATCGACACCCCCTAACCTCAAAAGATACTGATTGCATTTCCGTATTTTTTAAGCAAAACAGCAAACCACTATCGTCTAAAAAACAAAACAAAAACTACACTAATGCCTATCCTTACATTGAAATGTTGCCAATCTGAGCACTTCGATCTTTAACAAACAATTTGCAGCGCCACGTTTACTTACTTTTTCAACAGTTTATAAACGATCATCCACAAAAAAAGCGGCGTGCATCTGGATTCATTCTAACTGAATACCATAAAGCCGGATCGCTTTCTGCTTTGGCTCACACGCTCGTTTCGATATAATTAAAAAAGATGGCGCTGTTATAGGTTGTGTTACTTTCGATACCTGTTACAATTGACACCGGTCTCCCTTAATTTACGCGGAATCTAAATATGTAACTGGTAAATATAGGGGTCCTATTTCAAATAACAAGGTTAAAGTGGCAGAAATTCGAAGTATTTTTTAATTGGTGGAACACTTTTCGTTATAGTTATTAACGTTGTAAGGCCAATATGTAGCAGATAACAAACGCGTGTTTATAACCAACCAAGTCCGTTATTTGCGTATCGGCCGTATATCGTTCAAGATTTTTCGTAATCACATCGCCTGTAAATTATAGTTAAACTCGATAAAGATGCATACTTTTAAATTAGTTAATTTTGCCTAAGGACAATGTAATAATTTTCTTGATCATGGTATGCTTGTGTTCATCATGTTAGTGTTTGTCATGGTAAAGTTTTTAAACATAAACAATTCATTAAAAACGTTTTTAACAACTTCATGACATTTTTTTGAAAAATATGCTCAAAATATAAGGAAATTTCAATATTCCTCCAGACATATTGTAAAACTCTATGGCTGCAGGTGTCGATTTGCAACCGAAAAAATCAGGCAGCGATGTCGTAAAGAATAAGGATATTTCAAAACATCAGTTTGGTTAATGAAGACGAGTTATTAGCGCAGAAAGTGTGTTAAGAAGATGGGCTTTCATGCATTTGGGGGGGGAGGGCAAAGAAAATTTATTCCCTTTTAATACTGGAAAATCCTGAGTTACACATAGGCCATTCATTTCGGAGGTCATCGGGTAACGTGCTTGCAGAAAATGGTGGCGATCTCCTCGCAGTGAAGGAACTTGAGGCTGGGACTCCTCTGTCGTGGCGGAGTCGTATATTGAAAATTCAATTTTGAAGAGATTAAAAATAACCAAATAACTATTTCAAAGATTTGGTAATAATGGAAAAACAGCTACCACATCCATAGCCACGGCTTCTTAAAGTTCCATATTTACAGCTAGTGCTCATCAAGTTTCATATGATTACCCTAGGAGACGCGAGGACAAAAAGTTTTGTTTTGAGGAACAATTGGAGCTGGAGCCGTATCTTAACTAGAGAAGTAGCTACAAGCTCTGTATCACTACCATCGCTTACTACTAAATACTCCATAAATCGATCTATAAGGAGTTTCTTCTTTGGTCACCCTTTCTAGGGGATAAGATCAACAAAAGTTAATTTCCATTCGGAAACAAAGTCTGTAACAATCAATAAAATTATGATGTAGTATGCCTACTATACTAGTATAAAAGAATAATATTAAAATGTTTCAATTAATTTGTATTAACAGGAGGTGTAGGCCAGTTAATTTAGGTTTTTTTCTGTTAATCAGTGTATCAACGGATTTGACTGTTAAAAAGCATCCTTTAGGATGAAAGGAAAGCTCCTATATCTAGATATTTATCGATTTTTTTGCTAACGTTTTTAAATACAATTATTACCGCGAATTCACTATTTCGATTATAACTCAAAACTTTTAAATTTAGGCAACTACAGAGAAGTTGTAGTAAATTCAAAACCCTGCAAAATAAATTGATTTTATTAATTATTATTAATTATTCATGATAATTCGACAATAGTACTCAGAAGCAAAGAGTTTTAATGCAATTTAAAAGTGTGCGCAATGTATGATTGATTGGTTCAACAGTTTTTGCAGAACATTTATCCCGTTTTGCGCAAAAACGCACAATTATTACGGCTTGGTTAGTTAATTCGGCAAAAAACCATCTTGGGCTCATTCCTTTATCAAGACTCAACGTAATTTCCTAACAACTAAAAATAATGATTTTTTTATATTTATTTGCGTAAAATTGCTTTGGAAAGAATAGTGCATTTTTTGTCGAAATTGAGTGGCGTTAGTTCCGTTGGTAAACTGCTTAAAAGACGAAAATTTTGAATAAAAAAGTCCCGTGGCTTTATGTCATCAAGATTACTACAGCAAAAGTTAAGTTCACAACTGTATTTTTTACATCAAATATAAAAAAAAATGATTGTTAGAACATTTAAACTACAGTACAACAAAAAGGATAACATTTATATACCTGCAAACAAAAGTAATTTGACAAAAACAAATAAAAAACCTAACACCAAAAAAATAAAGCTGCGTAACCCATTCAGCAGCTGGCGCTGATGTCAAGGAGGAGTCATTTACTTCTTCTTGCGCAAGTATCACGAACAGACACAGACACACATATACATATCAAAGAAGCATTACCTCCTGAAGGTGCGAAATTCTGATTTATCAAAATCCAATTAAATTCTGGAAAACCAAAAACGTTAAAACGACAATGAGATCGGAATTTTCTCTGAGACATTAAATAAAACTTTGAAAGCACATTAATATACAAGACAAATAAAACCATGTTACAATCGTCCTTCCGCAATTTCCATTATTCTGGTCCAATTATATCAATAAGCTGGCAACCTTTTATTATAAGTATCGCACAAATACTAATTTAACATAATCCTGAATAGGTATGTTCTTTTAAGTAATCTTATATAAATTCTTAAATACATAACATACTAGCCTTTTAACAGACGTTGGTTATAGATTGAAAATACGGTTTACTTTTTCTGATCAGAACAAAGCTAAATTGAAAATCTTCGGCTTCACGTATTGAACCCGGAAATCTTGGATAAGAGGGTAAACGATAACAAATTTGTCAGGGATATAACTATAATTTATAGCCGCATAAAAGCAAACTGGCATAGCATCGATATTGTATAAACCCAACTAAATTTTGTAGCGCTTCACTTATCCATAATGACGCTACGACGCCGATGACTCACTATCACAATTTCTAACTACATCTTATTGGTTTTCTACTTCAGAGGTTGAGATCGAAATCACTTTTATCTGAACAAAAAAGAAAGCAATCCTCTGTCCTCTCTTCCAAAATACCCAGATTCGTTAAATAACAACTCATCTCACATGAAAATTCCACGATAAAAAACAAGATTAACACTGGGCGTAACAGATAAGTCGTAAATCGGGGTGAATCACAATCTTGATAGCGTCTTAATAATGGGTGCCAGACTGTTATTAAAATAAATTTGGGACAGGCACACCTGAGTGCGCGAAAAGGAACAGTTAGCCAAACAGACAAATCTTCACTTACCTGACGCAAGCTTTCTGCAGGTGCACGTTAGTGAAGTCCAGGATCTATATCTATAAAACAAATTATCAAAATAATCACACTCCTTCGAGGTAATAAACAGTGTGACATAATTGGCTGTTAGGTAAACGGCCTTATTTAACTTATTTTCACGGTACTATGACCCCCAACGCAGTTAAACAAAGTAAGCAGAAACCCACACTAAGTATTTCGCTAATTATTGAAATGTTGAATATCCGCGAATAAACGAGTTTTCGAAAAGAAATTTATTATCAATTTACTCAAAAGAAATAAAACACTAATTTCCGTTTTAATAGCTTTTTACTATTTACAAATACTCAATATAAACTCAGAACACCATCAATATATTAGGTATAATGAATAACTATTAATACAAACAATTTACACCAGTATCAGTTCAAATGCCTATGGTTATGAAATTCTAATTGTTATATTACATATTAAATACTTCCTCTACTCTTAACGTAATCTCAACTTTTCAGAACAACGTTGCTTATTAATCTTCCAAACAAATTTTGCTCAATTAAAAGTTAACAATCTTACAGCTTGAAATTTATCACTAATAAATCGTTCAATGCACGGTTGAAAGCAGTTTGTTAAAAAAGTTAATAGAGCGAAGTATTCAAAAGCAAAACAACAACGTTCATCCGCTTATATCAGTATAATTGAGCGAATAAATGTCAATTACAAAAAACAAAAACACCACAAACAATAAATTCACAAGAATAGATTACCTTCTGAGTATTTTTCTCTACGCCCACTCCTCCACTGTACAGTGAAAATGAACTTGAATGTAATCAGCTTCCACGTTGACGGTCTCCACGGTACCTCTTATTGGATAAGCAATAGCAGCAATTCCCAAATGTCAAGTTTAATGACGTTATGCTTCTTACTAGTTAGCAAACGAAGTTACAATATTTATATACACGAACTGGTATTATATATGCAAAATCTTCTTTTTAAAAATATTTACAAAAGTTACTATATGCAATGAGACTTTGTCTATTTGCACGGATGTCATCAGAAGTACGCAAGTAAAGGATTGGGGCACACGACTTCTTAACATGCAAACTAATAGAAAAAGGCGAGCAAATCTCAGAAAATAAGGAAGCCCTACTAAA
>JARFJB010002053.1:122500-125000 GCA_036346205.1 Vesta saturnalis
TGGCGCCACCAGTAAGTTATGGTTAAAATTTTCAGATTTCATTATCTAATGTTGAACATAACCTTTGAATATTAGTCATTTTTTATCAGTATTATTCTTTTGTGTGCGAAAATGTCGAATTTTGAGCCGAATAAGCGTGATTTTCGGGAAATTCTGATATACTACTTAAATTTAAAGAAATCTGCAGTTGAGGCGCATCGGTTGCTTGTAAAAGTATATGGTGAGTCTGTGTTTAAGTGATAGAAGGTGTCAAAATATTAGACCTGTGAAGACAGATAACGTAGAGTAAGGCCTAAAGTGTATGAAGACGCGGAATGGGAAGAATTTTTTTTATTTAGAGTTTGAATACAGAAGCTTAAACTTTTTTTTGTTACAAATTAAGGTATGAAATGCATCTCTTTTTACACTTTACTTTATAAATGTCAAAGCAAAGGCTAAATATTACCAAAGAAGGGACATGCCGCACAAATCCTTTGACGTTTGGAGTCGCCATTGCCTGAAAGTTGATAAAATTAATTCATTCCATAGTAGCAGCATCTATAATACGCTGTCAATTTAAATATGAATTCCGGTACAATTTGTATGAAGAATGATTTATTCATTTTTAGTTATGCATATACTACAATTTCTGCTATGTATTTGTAACAAATAAATTCATATTTTGTACTTGTATTTGATAACGTAACATATCTAAAAGCTAATTAAATCACAAGTGTTCAAAATTAGGTCACTTGTTTATGTAACAAGTGCAAAAAGTGAGTATTTATTTCATGCGACATGCGTTTATCCCACGAAGCCTTTAAGTCGAGTTGGACAATACGTCCAGTGCAAGGAAAACCTTTCGCACGAGTTGCATACAATATTTTTTCTACGTTCATACAAAAAAAACAACAAAAATAAACGGTTTTACGGGTAAGTAAATCATATTTTTTAATAATGTCATATTTATTGTTTAATTATGATTTATTATCATTTTTAGAGCGATTTGATGGGTATGTTTCATTTGGAAGTACACTAATTTCTGGTGATACGTCAAAACAATGCTCAGCGTTACTGTCATTCATATTTTCATAAAATTTTCCATTTTAAGCTCTAAAGCTGTTTCTATTTGGTATTTATAGTACGTACATTATGACACTCAAACAATTCCATTTAATGTTTGTATGTAAAGTAACGAAGTTCTCTGTTGTTGCAAACATAAATGTAACATAACCTATTTTTTTATTAATTTTATTAAATACAGAATTAAAAAGTTTACCTCGAGTAGGATTTGAACCAACGACCCGTACTTTGCTAGAGTACCGCGCTAACCAACTGCGCTATCGAGATTCAACCCCCATCGACGTAAATTTTGTCTTTATGTATGTAGAACTGATGTAAATTGTAAATATAATGAGATTTCAATCAAATTACATATATTAATGGAATGTGATCCTGCAATATCGCAAGGATTCACACAACTAGCAACTAGGCTAATATTACATTTTTGTAAGTTTTGTTATGAACGAGTAAGTTCAAAAGTAAATATGTAATTGAAAATTTTTTACTACATATTTATTTTTGAACTTATTCGTTCATAACAAATCTTAGAATAATTTAATTGAAATAAAGTCAATGCTGGTACTGAAATTTGAAAATCGGTACGAGCATCAGAGAATTTTGATTTAAACGAGGATGTGCTACTTTAATTTATATTTGAGCTAAACATTGTACCGAACGATTATCTATGTTCAATATGTTAATGGTTTATTACGTTTACGGTAACCATATGCGTTGCTATTAGTTGCTTTTAAACCATATCAACCGTAGAAATCATGAGGAACTTTCCGACAGACTAGAATTTTCAAATTGAATGAAACAATAACTCTAAATCTATATGTATGTGTGCATGTGGAGATAACCATAATTTTTGTATTGAGTTATTCATGATTAATGTAAGTTACTCAAACGAATACGATACTCAAACCGAATAAACACAATTTTTCCTTTTTACTATGTATTTCAATCTAAGGTGTTAATATGCTCTCAGGTTACCCAGTTAACATTTCTTTATGTAAAATTTAACCTTCAATAAATTCTTTGTGTATGTTTGATAACTTAACTCGAGTATAAATTATTGAGATTATTTTTTTCTCCAACCACTTAAAGAAGACGCTACATTGTGACAGTGTTTCGTACCAAAAGTGCCTGATTTCGGGATTCCAACATGTTCCCATGGCAACTGTACAAAAAGTAATTTACTTTTTATCCTAGTACAAAAAAGTAATCACCTTGATCACACATCAGCACTGTGTCGATTGATGTCCAAGGGATGTTATTATTTCAATAACTACAATTTCAGAATCCTTACATGTTCATCACAAACAATGTTTTCTGCCATAAGTAAGTATTGATATTCAATGTAATTTCGCACTTTATTTTCCTTTTAAGCACGTGTAGGGTAAGATTATGGAAATGCTTTGAGCGATTTATTCTCTTAAAAGAATTTAAGAAATTTACC
>JARFJB010002053.1:130000-240000 GCA_036346205.1 Vesta saturnalis
AGGAAAGACTATGATTTGTATATCTCAATTTAGGTATAAATACCACGTTCTATCCATCCAGGTACACAATGTTAGTTAAGAAGCGAAAGAGTGTAGATGGTGGTGGTGGTTTAGTGAATGCTCTAATCAATAAACTTCCGTTTGAATTGCATTTACCTGGATACCAGTATTGCGGTCCTGGTACAAAGTTAGAAAAACGACTCGCACGCGGTGACCCCGCTATGAATCAATTACATGCTCAGCGATAACTTCACGATATCAGTTACAGAGATCACAGAGATTTAAATAGTAGACATCAAGCGGATAAAATTTTACAAAAAAAAAAAGCTTGGGAACGCAGACGCAACATTAGGTGAACGAACTGCAGCTTTAGCAGTCAGTACCGCCATGAAAGCAAAGAGAAAATTAGGAATGGGGTGTAAACATCGACCTAATCTGAAAAGGAAGAAAAAATGCAATGGCGGAAATTTATTGCATTTACGAAAAACAATAGCTAAAAAAATTAAACCTAAGGGAAGTTTCACAGACACAATAAAGTCAGCGCTTTCAACGGCAAAACGTGTGGTAAAAAGTTTAGGAGGAAAGAAACACATTAAAGTTCCTAGAGTAATTCCCCTACCTAAACAAGGAGGGTTTTTACCATTTCTTATTCCGTTATTCGCTGGATGATCAGCAATCGGTGCTTTAGCTGGCGGTGCATCAGAAATTGCTAAAGCAGTCAATGATGCTAAATATGTTAGAAAATTGCAAGAAGAGACATCGCGCCATAATCGCATGATGGAATCGGTCGCTATAGGCTCCATGAATAAGAAAGGCGGTGCACTCTTACCTAAAACCAAAAAATCTGGTGGTGGTGCATTATACTTAAAACCGTTTCCAAATAACTGTATAGATTACCCGAAAGACCGTTAACGGATATTGATTTAAAGAAATACACCAAAAATGTCCCCTAGTTTAGGGATATATTTATGTGAGATAGCATGCCTAAATTACCACGGAAATATGAATCTGGAATTATTAACTTAGATAGCCAAAGAGGACCAGGTACCCATTGGGTTTGCAACAAAAATCGTGGTAAAAAGGTATAGTATTACGATAGTTACAACCAAGATCAAGAGTTTAATTCAATTATTTGCGGATACCTATGCCTACAATTTTTATATAAATAATCAGCACATCATCAAATTTTCTCAGTTATGTCAATAACATTCAGTTTAGAAGGTGTTGGTAACGCAGCTAGCTACAACTTCTATCCACCGATAGAGCTAGATTTGGGGAAGAAATACGTTATTGGATTGGTTGGATTTTATGGCTGCAACAGCATTAGAAACATTTATACAGGCAACGATAGATTTTAGATTTTATTTTAGAACAAATACATCTCATTTGCAAGTGATTAATATTCCACACGGCGCATATGAGTTAGATGAAATTAGCGATTATCTAAAATCTAAAATACCCACAGAAAAGTTTATCATTAGAGCAAACAACAATACATCTAAATGTGAGATAAACAGTTCATTTGAGATCGATTTTACTAAAGAAAATTTCATTGTGCGCATGCTAGGGTTTTAGTCTAAAATATTAGAACCAAATATTTTACATACATCTGCGTTAGACATCCAAATACTGAAACATACTAATCTACACGTATACTGCAACATTATAAAGGGATCTTATCTAAACAGGAAACCTGCTAAAGTATTATATGAGATTGATGGTTCAGTCCCACCAGGTTATCGTCTAGATAAAACTCCAAGCAATACTCAATATTTAGAAGTAAACACTGACATTATTAGTAATATAACAATTAATTTGACTAATCAAAAGGGTGAATTAATAGACTTTGGTGAAAGCGAACTAAAAGAACATGGGTCTGACAATTAATCCAGGACTAATTCCATCTTTCAAAAATTCATATAAAAGACATCATCCCTACAGTAAGTCATTAATTAGTCATCAACCTTCATTGCGGTTAACATCTGCAGAGAAATACTTTTTAACGTCAATTGGTTTAAAAGTTCTCAACCACAATGGCAGAATCGTTAAACGTCTTTCAAAACGTACATTTTGATGATACCATAATTAAATCAGATATTCACACTTATCTTCCATATGCATCTTCTAAATATGGACCTTCCGAAGAAATACGCATCTTAATTCAAAGTCAAGATCTAATTACGGTTACTTATGAATATGATAGTTTTCTGTACATATAAGGTAAACTTGAGCTCAAAAAAGAAGATGAAAGAAAAGCATGCAGTTTAACCAAAAATTTCCCGAACTTTCTTTTCGAAGAAATTCGTTATGAGTTAGGTGGTCAGGGAGTGGATGTTCGTAGAAATCCAGGAATAACATCTACGCTTAAGGGATATATTTCTTATACGGCAAGCAAAGGCAAAGCACTAAGCCATTTGGGACGGTTACCAAAGAATCAAGAACCATTACAAGTAGAATTCTATGAGCAAAATGGAGAAAAATCTTTTACAGTATGCATACCTTGGAACCACATATTTGGAATAATGGAGGATCATCGTCAGGTAATCGTGAATATGCGCCAAGAGTTAGTTTTATTTCGATCTAGAAGTGATACAAACTGTTACTATGGTGAAGTTGATGCCGCAATAACCTTAAGTAAAATTCAATGGAAAGTACCACACTTAACTTGTTTCAAGGAATTAATAAAAATTCTATTATTACTATTCCATTTCGTCAATGGGAGTTATATGAATTACCTTCTTTAAAACAGGCAACCTCAGACGTATGGCCAATAAAAACATCAATGTAACTGGAAAAACCACGTTGGATAATTGTTGCATTCCAACAAGGTGAAAGGTATACAAAGTCAGCAAGGGCCGGAAATTTTGATCACATTAACATCAGAAATCTTAAAGTACATCTGAATTCTGAGTATTATCCATATGAAGCAATGCATTTGAACTTCAGAGCTAACCAATATATACCTGCCTATAACAATTTTTTGAAATTTCGATGTGATTACTATGGTGAAGATGATAAAGGTGCATTATTCAAGTATTCCGAATTCAAATCATGTCCAGTATTTGTAATGGACTGCTCTAAACAAAATGAATCCTTAAAAAACTCAACAGTATACATCAAATTGGAAATTGAATCTCTAACGCCTTTCGATAATGGAATTGTTGTCTATGGTCTCATTCTCCATGACGCTATTGTGCAGTACAGCCCACTAACTGGGGAAGTGAAAAAGTTATAGTTATTGTAATATAGCCTAGTATATAAATAAAAATGTTGTAATTATGCATTTAGTTTTATTTCTTCCACTAACGATGAAAGTAGTTGCTCAAAAACAAAAACTCTCAATTCAAAATCATGCCTTTGATGAAAAGTCTATTACTTCAAAACATGGTGATTTACTTCCTAATAGTATACGTGGTATTATATGTGGCCCCTCCAATTGTGGTAAAAGAAACGCAATGATCAGTTTGATTACCTAGAAAAATGGCTTGATATTTAAACATGTATACGTATACTCTAAGTCAATGAATCAAAATAAGTACAAACTTTTACAGGAAATCTTACTTCCAATGAGGGATATAGGTTGCTTTACCTTCAGTGAAAATTAAGATGTAATTGAGCCTAATTGTGCAAAATCAAACTCTATCTTTATCTTCGATGATATCGCTTGTGAAAAGCAAAATAACATGAGGGCATATTTTTCTATGGGTAGGCATAGCGATATTGACTGTTTCTATTTGGGTCAAACTTACAGTAAAATTCCAAAGCAATTCGTCCGTGACAATGCGAATCTAATTATATTATTTGAGCAAGATGAATTAAACCTAAAACATGTGTATGAGGATCATATAAGTCCACCATAAGCATGAAATTATTTCGGGACATGTGTTCAAAATACTGGGTAGATCCGTTTGGTTTCATCGTCATAAGCAAGGATACTGAAGTTAATAATGGTCTCTATAGGAAAAAGATTTGATGAATATATAGTAGTTTAGTAGCTACTGATCTGTTTAGGTATTAACAGCTATCTGTTTGAGTAAACAGCTATCTGTTTGTGTAAACAGCTTTCTGTTCGAGGTAAACCGGTATTTGATCAGCAAACCCGCTGTACTACAATGCATAACAAGGAAATGATATTAAAGAACAAAATTATTCAGGCTCGTAAAGTAATACAGCAGAAGTATAACAGTATTAAAATTGCTCGCATTGATAATGAAAGAACATTTGAAAGTACTTATAAACCCTAATAGAACCTCTAACTGAAATAGTAAATAAAATCAATACAGATAAAAAAACACCTAAAAAGAAGCCCATTGGCGTTAAACCCAAAAAACCACCCCTATTCATATTTCCGAGAAAGCACGCTACTACCCCCACTAGCCCTCTAGCTCAAGTTTAACGGACTCCAGGCTTCACTCCATTAGGTGATTCAAGAAAGGGTGCTACTAGCGCACTAGCTCAGCTTCCGTTTTTTCAAACAAATCCTCCTCCAGGTCGTCGTACACCATCATTCTTAGAAACATCCGTTGTAGGAGAGATTAATATTGAGGAAGAAGAAGAAGAACTTCTTAGTGTCACAGATGATTCTACTACCCGTAATGAACCCATCTCAGAAGAATTTCTCGAGCAGTATCATGAATTACCTCGTATATACGTTGAACGTACTATGAGGGATCCCGAAGGTGTTATTGATCATACATATGTAGTCCACGATGATACCAAAACTGACAAATAGGCAATTGCTAATACTCCCGTTACAATTAAAGGAAAGGATATGATTATTATTAAAGGTGTCACGTATAAAGGGACTCCAGGTTTATATGATCTGCTTCTTATGAATGAACCCAATTTAAATCTAGTAAATTCAAAAGATAGAAAAGATTATGGAGGTATTTCAAAATACACTAATATTGTAAGGCGAGATTATGACGTAAGTGGGCAAATTCGAGGAAGCCGCAGCAAAAAGTATACGCAAATAATCAAACCCTTGCTATCATCATCACCCACGACCAAGGGAGTTGGAGCTATGTTTTTTAAGGAATTAACAAACAGGCTGATTGAATATAAATATTGGAATGATGTACATCAAATAATTCGTGATCGAGAGGTATTGTGGGCAGAAAAATTGTCAGGGAATACAGGTGTCGTGAATGACATAATATCAATTGTAGAAGAACTGTATTGAAAAACATTGAAAACCAAAGAGCCGTTTTTTAAACAGTATTAATGAGAATGCATCATAACTAAAATGACCCTTGACAAATTTGGACGTTCACATGTCCACTATCATTTCAAGGAATTAACCCCTCAGTTTAAACTGATTGATGATAATCAATTTGATATCGAGAATAGGAGACTCAGCAATGTTGCCAGCCTCATAGATCCTCAAGATGCCATCACTAAGCAATACTATTTCTCAATAAGATTGAATTTGGATGGAAACCGTTTGACACAGTTGGCGGACCCGGAAGAAGATGGTGATGCTATAAGTAAAGGATATCTTGATTTTTGTCTACAAGCAGTTCAAAAAGCTTTTAAAGGAAGCTCTAACGCTTATCTAGTGTTGGAGCAAAAACTATATTGACTTAAAGAAATTGTGGATAAATTAGTACCATGTCCAAATTACAACTCGTCAACGAATTGCATAAACCTGCACGAAAATATTTTAAACTAAGGCGCATAACAATTAGAGGTTTTGATGACCTTTGGCAAGCAGATTTGGCTGAATTTAACACATATGCCAAACAAAATAAGGGCTATAAGTATATATTAGTGGTTATCGATTGTTTTTCGAAATACTTATGGACTAAAGGATTAAAAACGAAAACAGGTCAAGAAGTTACCAAGGCCATGCAAACAATCTTCAAAAAAGGACGGAAACCTACCAATTTGCAGACATGTAGGAAAATAATTCTACAATCAGCATTTTACTAAACTAATACAGCGTTATAGTCAATCATTACTCCACCTATAGCACAAAGAAGGCTGCAATTTCGGAACGTGTTATCAGAAGGATTAAGGGTGCTCTATATAAGTCATTCAGCCTACAAGGTAAATACAAATGGATTGATACAATTGATACCATAACCATGTATTATAACAATCGTAAGCATAGAACTAACGGAATGAAGCCCAAAGATGTTGGTAATCATACAAAGCTAGAGGATTGCACTCACATAAAAATATTCGATAGGAATCGATATTCTGTGGGTGACAGTACGAATCAGTAAATTTAAAAATATTTTCGGAAGACATGAAGGGAAAGCCTGTACTGGAAGGGTTTTATGAACATGAATTACAAAAAACAAAGTATCCCGATGTATATCTAGTAGAAAAAGTGCTTCGCTCCAAGAACAATGTTATTCGTAAAGTGGTGGGGATTAGATGAAAGATCATCGATCAATAAGGATGACATTGTTTTATAACATTTAACCTGTACTTTGTGAAACAAATTACTTATATTAGTTATATAGTTTGTAGAAAAGGATGTAGCTCTTAGATGAAATAAAACACAAAAAATAATAGTATTTTATTTTTTAAATATTACATTTATTTTTAAAATTTTACTATCTTATAAAGTGAACCTAAAGTACTTCTATAATCACTTAAATTACAGTATGGCCATATCCCCGAATCTCGCCTTCACCACCATCCCAAGCAGGAATTTGAATTTGTTTCACCTTTATTGATGTTGTCTAGTATCCAGTAATAAATTTTGTGGTGCTCATCGTTTTCCCACGGTTGAAACTTATAGTTGATATTTTGTTCTAATAATATTTCAATCAAAATATCGAGGCACTTGTAGTTAGCATAATATGCTGCTTTCTCAATGCATTGAGTTATAATAAATAAAGTGGCTTTGTAAGCAGTATTTTCTAAGGTAGATTTAACATTTGTTGAATCATGGACCCTTAATAAATTTTATAGATACATTTTAAGCGGTATGTCACCAAGTACATTCATATCGTCTAAGATCCTATCTACTTTATCAAAAGTTAATAAATTGTAGCCTTTATCGGTACACAATTTCATAAAACTTTTAATGGCATCGTCTAATTTAGTTTTTGTTACTAAATAATGTCTTAATAACTTCATTTGTACAATTTTGAGTTTATGGCACACCAGTAAAACCACTGATCAATAATAACAATATATTGTAATATATTCAGTACAAATAAATAGCTTTCGTCGGAGGACTTCCCCAGCAAAGAACGCTTCAGGTATTTTCTGTAGATTTTATCACTACTGTACTATCCTGCAATTCGTCTTCAAGACTGTTCATAATGATAAAATTGTTTTCTGAAACAGAAGACGAATAAAATGCTATGTAAAGTTAAATCCCCAAGGTCTAGTATTGGTGAAATTGAAATTTACTAATCGTTTATCATCACAAGGATTAAGTACTACTTTATTCTGTTTGATTGTAAACACATCATGTTTCTTTGATCTTATCAGATGCTGATAACGCCTTATTACGTCACCATCAAACAAAACATGTTTATAATCATTTATAGTAATCTGTTTGACGCTTGCACGGGTAGAACCCTTTGGTTTTTTTACTTTTTTATCAACCACATAACAATACATTTTTGCACGAAGTTCTTCAAATTCTAACATAGTCGCGCCATGATTTTCATCTTTCATTAAGCCAGGGACTTTTTTATTTACTAATGGAATTCCTAAGATATTATTGGGGCTATAATCAGATGTATCGAATTTATCAATGTCCTCTTTGATGCATTCATAGATATCGAGAACTGAAAAGGCGTATATGAGGCTATCCGTATCCATGTACAAGAGCTTAGCATTATTATCAAACTTGGGTAGCGTGTAACCGTAATGAAAATTGTATAAAAAAATTTTGAAACGTCTAAAATACTGAATCCTGCATATATAGGTTTATTGAAATATACTTCTAGCTTATTGATTTGAATGATAATCATATCAATATCAAATACTATGAAAATTTGGTTTTGCTATGTAAGGACGAGCACCATAGCGACCCTCCCATTTCGTTACTAAACATATATCCTTATGTTTACGTACATTTTCCATCAGCTTCCCAAAAACGCTAATAATCATTAATTTATAAAAATTCTTATCAAATTCATCTTGAGATTGCTGGCGCATGGTGGTATTTAAATCGATATATTTTTTTAACCACGGGGACTGCTTAAAACGTAATATATGGTGTACTTTTACCAACTTTAATCCATATTTTAAATATACTTTCAAATTTCTGTAATGTTTTACATAATTATGTTTAGGATAAAATGTAAGCAATAATTTTTTCATTTTGGAATCAGATACGGGTAGTACCATATGTTCGGGTGCCAATGTTAGATCACTGTGGCTCTCATGTAATTCTATGGGATAATCTAAATCACACTCGACCATGTAGCCAATTTCCGAATCATCGGGATGGTTTATTAAACCTAAGTTTCAAAATTAGCAGTAAAAGGAAAATCACCAAATGGTAGAAATTCTGACATGGTGGTTCCATATAAATTATTTACGTCGTAGTACATTAAATACACACTTTCGGAAGTGGGATGAAATTTTTCCCCCATGTACTTATTGTTAGCTTTAGCATATCGATTAAAACATTGAGCCACACCACCTGTAATTCCTCTCTCAATAAACTTTAGCATATCAATGTCTGTAGATAGTTCTAACTGTACTTGTGTAATTTTAAGCATAGCATCGAATGCCAAACCGGGGGCTGTATAATAGTGCAGAGGATCAAGTTTGTAAGTACTTAAACTAGTTTGTCGAAAATTTTCGAAAATGTTTGTTAACAATAGAGCGTCCGTTTTTAAATACAAATCCGAGTAATCCCTTAACGATTTAATATTAAATCTATTCCAAACATTAACTGCATGTGCAAAACTCGCATCATTGATTCCCTCATTAGTGAGATGACTGAAAAACGCTTCCTTGGGAGGGAGTCTGGTCTCGCTTAATTTATCCCAAGAATCAAGATGTTCATAATGGAAGCACACCTTTGCGAACTAGTAGCGAAAATTCTTCGGCATTGTTACAATTAGCGTGGGTAATCATTTTTTTACTATTTTCCAAATAGTCCGACAACTTTTCAATACTACTCATAAATCTGAAAGAGTCAATAAATCTAAACCTAATTTGAGTGCGTTGTATTACTTTCGTGAAAGAAATACATCTTTCTTTGTTTATGGCAGTGAAATCTCATAGGAACAGTAGCCAATTCTCTAATGAGGAAATGACTATCATAACCTGACAAATCATGAGACACGACTGGTAGAATGTGGGAGTCTTTATAGTTTAGGTTACAATTCTGATGTAATGCTCCTCAAAATGCACCCGTAAAATGGTTATGATCCCTAAGCTTTATATCATAATCAGTAAATGGTTTTTGGCAAATGTGGCAAATCGTGTTGCTTTCAAAGTGCTCAACCTGGGAGTTAAAGTATCCATAGGAATTATTTTATTGATTATTTCGGTAGTCTAATGTGCAATACTTTGAAGCTCTTTAACAAACCATTGAATCCAATCGTTTCTTCTATAAAGTCCAAATCGTGATAAAGAATCATTGTATGAACACTTCAAGTAGTAAACAATACTGACGGGTGTATGTTTGGAGTAAAATATCGTATTATTATCGATGTCCGTTAAATTTGTACATCTTTCCAAAATACTTTCTAAATCTGCATAAATTACAAACGGCACCTTTCCCTGGAATGTGAAATTTTTGAACTGCAGAAACTTTTCTGCTTCAGTGGGTAGCTTTACTGAGCATCGATTAAGTTGATGACAGTAAATGATGTGTTTTTGTAGAACGTGATCTGAGGAAAATGGTTCAAACATCGATAACAAATAAATTTCTTGTGCTCCTTATTCGACAGTTGTTTAGAAAAAAGATCCGACATAGTTTTAATCCACGTGAAATGATAAATAGTATTATTTTTTGTATTAATATAACGCACAGCTTGATAATTAGCAGAAAGTACTAAAAGATTTATATGTTCCCTCGCACTATTTTGATTTTCACTTAATACAAATGGTAATATAACTTTCCCCTGAATGCAAAACAAATTAATGGAGAGGTTGTTTAACAGTTCAAATTTTTTTACATCAGCTAGTTTAATGGGGAAGGGAATTGAATCATAATTCAAAACATCCTTGAAGTGAGGATAACTGTAAACTCTATCTGAATGATGTTGCACGAGATATAGTGCAGATACAACGGCCCACAGGAAACAATACTCATCGTCATTTTTAACATTCACTACCGCATGCTTTACTGCTATAAAGTAGGGAACTTTAACGTAAGTTAAAAGGCCGCCTCCAAATGGGACATAGGCTATTAATATTCACCTTTAAATGTAATACTTCATGTAATGCCCAACCGGAATCCCTTTCGGAAAACTCCTCTAATTTTTTCTGTAATTTATAATCAACGTTTTCATTATACCACTTACGTAAATTGGTCGCAACATTGATGGCATGATTTTTTATGGTAAATGTCTTCAACTCGGTATTGTGATTTTGAGGATGGACAAAATTGCAGACTAAAAGGACATTCACCTTTAGCATCGATTGCCTTAGCATTAATTTAACCTTTCGTGCAAAACTATTGTATGCATTTTGTAAAAAAATAAGAGGGTCCTTGATGTTTGCTATATTGACTATAATTCCTGTAAGTAACCTACCATTACAACATAAATTTAATTTGCGTGTACGCTTTTTAGTGACATTGACAATTCCACTACCTGTTTTCTCTGAAGCGCTCTTTAGCTGTCTAACTCTTATAAGATAACACTTTAGCAATGATAAATTACTTTCGAGTTTAAGCAAATCTTATTTTGAATTATATCTTGCAATAACTTAATATTAGTGTTAATATACGGATGTGCTTTACTAATTCATTTTTGATTTTCAACAATGGAATAATACTTCTTGTTAAATTAACAATACCACTACTACTGGGTATACCCTTACTCACGGTTACCTTCAAAACTGTATCCAACACTGCAAGAAAATATAAAGCACACGCGCTGTCGATTATGTAGTAATGGAAACAAATATTATATTTATTATAACTGATATGTAAAAATTAATAATTTAAGTAACTATAGAAGTACTTTAGGTATACCATTGCAATTCTAGTCGAGAGTGCAATGTACTGACTGGTACAAAACTGCTCTATATCTGCTTATATAGTAATATAAACCCAGCATTAAAGGTCAAAACTGCTTATAACTTGTTGCAAGAGCATCAGTGTTCATAGACAGATGCATAGATTGCATTTTGTAGCGTTTACTGGGAACATCTATTAGCCTTGACATCAATACTGTTCTCAATGCTTATGCTGTATCACCTTTGCTTGCAGAGGTCATACATTGCACTTTGTGGCGTTTACTAAGAATATGCATTAACTTAACCTTGCTGACAGCATGAGAAATGCCTTCTCATGTCTAGATTATGCTGCATTCATTAGAGTTCGTCACCTTTGCTTGCTCAGGTCAGTTCATTGTACTAACCACTTTGACTTGTTATCAATCTCGTTAACGTTAACAGATCTATGTGTGTATAATGTTAAAGTTTTAATTGAATACTCATTAATTACTCTCCATTAGTAATGGCTTCGTCCAGCAAACAATCTAAACTTTCGCTAAAAAGACAGGCAAAGCCTCGTATTGTACATGATGTTTTGGTGCGCCCATCAAATAACACCGCAGAACCAGCACCCTTTGAAGAGACGATGCCCATTATCTCCATAAGGGATAGTGATGTAGAGGATGAATTTTCGAAGTATTTCGAGAGGTACGTATAATTTTAATTAATATTATAGTTTCCTTTTATTAATTCATAGAGAATTTTTAGTACAAATAAAATTATTCAATTTTTCAGCATAACGCCAGCAACCACGATTATAGCAACACCCCACCACCACTGTTGCTAAACCTACAATATAGAGGAAAAAATTTGGCTCTTATAGAAGGGCACCTCACACAGCAGGATGATGAGCAGGATCCACCAACCCTTCAGGCCTTCAGGGAAAAAAGTATTCGGTGGTTACGAAAGCTTCACAATGACTATATTAATAGTAAGGTGGTGGGGATGGGGCGAGTGAAAAGACTGAATGGAGAATTGAAGGAGGCTAATCAATATTTAGAGTGTGTGCGGCAAAATATAATAAAGACTGAAAATATAATTTTTGTGTGATGTGTTAAATATTTTCTTTTTGGAATTTATTGTGTAGTTATCTTTTCATTGTAACAATAAATGTAAATTGTTTTTTATATTTTTATAATTTTTCGTGAATTATTCTCATTGTCCAAAAAATTTTACTACGGCTATAAAAATGTGAGTGATAGTTCAATTTGCGCTAGAAAAGTTAAATGATCTACATTAAGGAAAAAATTGAAAACGTCTGGAAGTCTGACTTACTCATGTATAAATTTCTACATCAAGGTAAAGCAGTCCTTTTGCAAATTTTAAGTGCATGATGCGTTACAAATTTATTTATTGTAAAATATCATGCATATAAATAAAGTATGAAAATATAGTACAGTTAAAAGTGAAAAAAAACTTGGGTTAAATAAAAGCCAAAACAGTTCCCAAAAGCATGTAAATCTGAAAACTTTACGCCATGTATTTATGCAATACAAATGACACAATTGTATTCATACATTTGCAAATCCCGTTTCAAAATTGTAATATGAATTGGTGACAGATAAAAATAGAATGTTCGCATTCACACCTGCATAAAATGCTTTCAAAGCAAAATAACTGCGTTCATTATCCTACAATTCTTGATGCAGTAATATCCTCGCTCCATCGAAAATTGTAAATTTGGAGTCCTAATCAAAATAAATTAAAAAACAAGTCATGTTTTAGTGCTGTTTGTTGTTTCAAAATTAAATTGGTTAATTTAAAGAGCATTTCGATACATTTATACATGAAATGGATAAATTGCATGCATATGTTTCTTCTGAGCTTACGTAGGTACAAAAAGTTGTGTTTTAAGTGCTCTTTGTTGTTTCAAAATGGAATTGGTTAATTTAAGAGTCATTTTGACATATTTTGATAAATTTATACATAAAAATGATAAATAGCCACTTATAAAATACAACTGTGTTGAAAAAAAATTTTTTTTTCTGAGAATAAGGTGCAAATTTTAAATTTTCAGGAGCGCATGTTTTCTAGTAGTTTACCTTTGCCCTCCTCCGTATCCCCACCTACACCCTGCGGAAGAGAAGTCCACATCGAGTCGTCTTTTATCTCTTTCCATGAATATGCACATACATCTTCACTTTTACTTCTTTCACTTTTATAGTTCAAGTGCACGTCTATCGTTGCAATTATACATTCCATTCTAGTACAATACTTGTATTTCAAGTAAAATATAATATTACAAATCATACTGATAATACTATATGGGTAATGCATTTTGCAATTGCATACATTTTACTCATTACGAGTACAATCCATTTAAAATGAGTTGTAATTGCGTATATGAATGTAAAATGTCCAAAGATGCATTGTGAGAGTTATTTCATAAAAAATCGTTAGAATCCATTTTAGAAAAAAAGTATCACAAATACTTTACAAATATGTTAAACTTTTGTTATAGTACATCATATTTCGTATTGATGCTCACTTAATTTGGAAAATATTAAAAATGTACGTTTATATCGAATAGTGATCTTTCACAGTTAAAGAAGGCCTTAAAGTTTTTCCACATTTTTTTTTGAGAAAATTTGGAACTGCTATCTTTTGAGCTGTTATTTGTTTAGTCTACATGCAAAAATTGGAATTTTTGGGTAAAGGACTAGCGCGTTATAATTTATTAATATACGCAAGAATCAACGTTTATGTACATATAAGCCACAAATGTGCTATTAACAAGTTCCAAGTTTTTTTTTCACATTTTTTTAGTTTTGAGAAAATTTGGAACTACTATCTTTTGCGCTGTTATTTGTTTAGTTTACATGAAAGAAATTGGAATTTTTGGGTAAAGGACTAGCGCGTTATGATTTATTAATATATGCAAGTATCAACATTTTGTACACATAAACCACAAATGTGCTATTAACAACTTCAAAGTTTTTTTTTTACATATTTTTAGTTTTGAGAAAATTTGGAACTGCTATCTTTTGCGCTGTTATTTCTTTAGCCTAGATGCAAAAAATTGCAATTTTTGACTATAGGACTATCGCGTTACGATTTATTAATGTATGTAAGTATCAACGTTTATGTACTACTTTCACAAGACTTTGATTTGAAATTTTTGTAATTCCGAATTTATTTAACTGCTATCTTTTGCGCTGTTATTTGTTTAGTCTATATACAAAAATTCAGAATTTTTGACGTAACGATTAAACTGCTATGATAAAAAGAGTACATTTATTTATTTTAAAACATTTCACACATAGAATTTTTGTTTACTTCAACATTTCATACAATAGCTAAGATAATGTTATTCACCTTTCCTTTGTAATAGTTTTATGTGATAATTATAAGGTTACAATGTCATTTCTTCCTGATTAATTTGTATAATTTAATAAATCATAAGAAACTCGTTTTATATGAAAATTCAAACTTTATTTTTTTATTTTATTTATTTATTTTGGTTTAAAATGAATACTGTTAAAGTGCATTTTCTTTATGCAATATAACATGCACTACTGTAATTACTTATTTACTTTTTAAGGCATCTTTCATTCAAATTACAACGCACCTTTATTTAATACTTTTCATGGCACATTCACTCGAAGTTGATACATTCTTTTTTTTCAGCTGATACAGCTCTAAATCTATACTCAATTCTTTTACTTTCTTGATTAACACTTCGAGTCTTTTCTTTCTCTCATCAATACTTAATAATTGTTTCCTTCTTTCTCTTCTTATCATTCTTATTACTTTCACCATTTCTAGCAATAAAAAGTTTACTGAATCATGCAATCCCGGAGAAGCCTTTTTATTATAAACATGCATCCTTTCAAAACTGCTAACCTACTCAAAAAAACGTTTAGATTTCTAAGAATGATTACCTTGCAACTTCTATTTTAGCTTTGACCTTGACAGCTCAAATTTATATTTCAAAGTTTGACCCTGAAAATTCTATTCTTAGATTCTATTTTTAGCTTTTCATCTTGACCTTTTATATTTCTAAAATGTAATATGACACCACCGTAGTCAATAACTTTGACCTTGAAAACCCTGTTTTAGACTTCTAAGAATTGTAATATGAATGACATTGTAATTTCTATTTTTTTCTGAGCTACTACAAGTTTCAAAACATTTGACGCAATGACCTTGTAATATGATGAGGATTCTTGTTAATACAGAATTGGGTGAGACAATTAATTGTTATTTTAATAAAATTATTAAGATAATGTTTAAATAATAATTCATTTTACTCCAGTTCTTAAATGTAAATAATCAGCATTGTGCAAACCGGTACCATTTCACGAACGTTTTACTAAAACCACTCATTCAACGTTTATAACGTCTTAGATTTTAAATTAATTCTGTTTGTAGAACGCTTCTCTACAAATATTCTCTCTTGCCTCTCTGTTTGTAATAATTTATTACACCTGAATTTCTTTATTCGAGAACATAACCGCCTGACCCGCTCTTAAAGCAATTTCAATTGAATTAAATAGAATTATTTCTAACACTCCGAAGGAAAACCAATTTTTACGAAAGTAGTTGCAATACCTAGAAATTCCTGTTAACAAATCATCCTTAAGAAATTGACGTCAAAGAGGTTTTGCGTATTATACTGCTCTTAGGTAGATTGACTGGTTAACACCGGCCATCACGGGGATTGTTATAGGACTTCTTCTAGTTAACGGGGCTAATACAAAAGCCACGTCTGGTTGTTCGATCACGTGCTGTAACCTCAGAAACGGCAATTTACAAATCCCATCCTGAACCCCCTGCATATAGTTCTATATATTCGAAGTATCCGCTACAGCTTTGAATAAATAGAACCTCTAAGGTTTCGTTAATTTAGACTATTGAGCCCATTGGCTTGGCTATTAACGAGATTATAAACGAACACCAGATATATCCTGAACCCCTGTTTATAGTTCTATGTATTCAAAGTGTCCCTTATAGCTTTGAATAAATAGAATCTCTAGAATTTGTTGATTTAGCTCGAGCTCATTGCTTGGCTATCAATACGTTATAATTTATTCCCCCTGTATATCACGAAAACCCACCTGAATATCAAATCCAAATTATTACCGAAAAACCTGAATTGCGCAAAATATAAAATTTATACGACTAAAAGAAAGTAAATTTATACGGTTTACTTCAAAGTAAAAGAATTTCTATTCTGCAATAAGAATGCATTTTATTAAAGAAACTTCTTTGCGCTTTAGCTATTAAAATTTTAAGATAATTATTCTTAAAGAAAATACATTTCGATTGCGCAAATAAGTAATCACCTTCAATTAAAGTGTAAAGAATCATCCTCTTTATACAAATAAACCGAAGGTCAACGTTCCATTTTAGTAGTTTGAACGAACTTTTATCAATTTTCAACAACACATTGTCGAAAATATTTCCTGTATCATATGAACCATTACATACATAAAATTGCGAATTCCAAACATTGAACAACCCCTTGTACATATTCGATTGTATATATTATTTATAGTTAATTTTAGAATTAGTCTTTTACCCCTAGTCTGTGTGTACAAACCCTCATAAATCAGCAAATCAAATACAACCGTTGTCTAACACGAACCTGTACTAACACTAATCAAGTAATTATCAGAATCTCGTGTAGGGCCTGCTTTCCTTTAACTTGTCCGTATTTCAAACGTTACTTAAGAAAAAAATAAGTAATAAAGGACCAGTCCACGATAGAAATTTGAAATACGCTCTAACCTCAAATTGAACAACATTGCCTTTTAAACTTGTAAAATAATAGACAAAATAAACTTACCTGTCTAAATCACAGTAATCCTCCTGGTTTTTGAAGTGTACGTGTGTACACTTCAAAAACCCTTGTATTATTTTCACCTGAACATCTTATATTTGTTTACAAAAAAACAACACTACAATTATTTAATTTTTTGAACACTATATTATAACGCGTTTGTTTACACGAAATTTCCAAACCGACGATGAGCACAGATACACAGGCGACACCTGTCCCTAAACATTAAAAGCCTTAGGATTTACCGCCGACATTTAAACGACACCAGCATTACTCCAAGGTACGGTGGGCTGCCCAAATACCAGGCGCTGTACGAAGAGATCCCTTATAAATATTTTAGAAACGTTTCGTTTATTTTCCATCATTGTGTTTAACTTGAATATTTAATTATTTTACCAGAGTATTATTTTGATAAGTTATTATAATTCTAGAAGCTTTGTTTTAATATATATATATATATATATATATATATATATATATATATATAAACCTGGGTATGAATAATTGTTTAACAGTTATGTATCAGTCTAAGAACCCACTTCCCAAACTTCCTGACTAGCCGAGGTTAAAAGAATAAATCCACGTAGTGATAATTAGTAAGTGTAACACACAAAAGAAATATACACATTCATAAAGACACAATTGCAATTTCTATTTTTAGCGAACTCCTACAATTTAAATTTCCCGCCAAACATTTGACCTTGAAGAGATCCAAAAGCTTACATTTCTCACACCAGAGGGCGAGTGACCTTGAACTGGTCTAGAAACGGCTCTTAATCACTACTCACACAGACACACAGGCACACAGACATACAGACACACAGACACACAGACATTTTTAGCGAACTCCTAAAATTTAAATTTCCCGCCAAACGTTTGACCTGGAAGAGATCCAAAAGCTTACATTTCTCACACCAGAGGGCGAGTGACCTTGAACTGGTCCAGAAACGGCTCTTAATCACTACTCACACAGACACACAGGCACACAGACATACAGACACACAGACACACACACACACACACACACACACACACACACACACACACACACAGACATACAGACACACAGACACACAGACACACAGACACACAGACACAGACACAGACACACAGACACACAGACACACAGACACACAACACGCACACACACACACACACACACACAACACACACACACACACACACACACACACACAGCACACAGACACACAGACACACAGACACACAGACACAGACACACAGACACACAGACACAGAACACAGACACACAGACACACAGACACACAGCCACAGACACAGACACACAGACACAGACACACAGACACACAGACACACAGACACACAGACACACAGACACACAGACACACAGACACACAGACACACAGACACACAGACACACAGACACAGACACACAGACACACAGACACACAGACACACAGACACACAGACACACAGACACACAGACACACAGACACACAGACACACAGACACACAGACACACAGACACACAGACACACAGCACAGACACACAGACACACAGACACGACACACAGACACACAGACACACAGACACACAGACACACAGACACACAGACACACAGACACACAGACACACAGACACACAGACACACAGACACACAGCACACAGACACACAGACACACAGACACACAGACACACAGACACAGAACACAGACACACAGAACACAGACACAGACACAGAACAACACAGAACACAGACACAGACACACAGACACACAGACACACAGACACACAGACACACAGACACAGACACAAAGTTCTAGACATCACTGCCGATCTTAGCGATACTTGACCAAATGTTGTAAAATAAGCTAATAAGTCGGTTTAGCGATACTGAAAAAAAGGTCGATTGCATAACCTGCAATTCTTACATATGTAAATGTAGGTCGGAAGGTAAAGCAAGGTAAATGGTATTAGAAAGCATATAATAGGTATTGATGCGAATTAGAATTTGTTTTCATTCAGCAGTTGGTGATGTATCTTCAAGTACCGTTCTATTAGTAACGTGCTAGGTGTTTTGGACTATTCGTTCCTTGGACCGGTGAACAGGCCTCACATAGGTTATAGACTGCTCCTCCAATGATGTCACTTTGCCGGTATTCTGGAACCATTCTCCTTTGTTGTACTTATCTTTTCTTATACTTTTATTGTATCTGAATATGCTTCTAATTTTCTTCCATCAGTTATTGATTTTAGTAAATTATTGCTCGATATATTTATACTATCCAGTGTTTACGTAATTATTTGATTTCAGCGACAAACAGCTTCGCTACAAACTGCAATATCCAATCGTTTTACTCATTATTAGCATTTCGAGTTACTCTTTACACATTTATTAACCAATTTGGATCGATTACCTTTTTTGTATTTATTGTTCGCTATTTAAACTCAATTGATTCCCGCTCTGATACATACAGAACGCGTTATCTTCACTTACGACGTCACTTTTAATATGTAATTTAAAACGCTTTTGTAAACTATTACGCAGTTTTAGCTTTTCCTCGCATTAGTAAGGAAAACATCACTTATATTTCTTTATCACTATATCAACTGAATTTTCATTATAATTTCGTAATATTAATTGTAGCATAAATCCAGCAGCACCAATCGCTTTTCAACCAACTCCGATTACTTGTCTAATGCGACCCTTTCTTGATCGCTTATGTCATGCGACTGCCTAACAAAGCTCAAGCTTTTTATCTTAATATTAATTATATTTATACACAAATAACCAATATCCACTTCATTTCATACAACAGCGCGAAATTCGAATTTCTAAAGCCTCCATTACAGTACCCCCTTCTCGTTGTTTTATCAACTAATTTAATTGGTCCAAGAACGATATAACTCCAGAAATAATAAAACAAAAAGGACTTGCTTAGCCATATACAAAAAAATCGTTACTTCTTCACACGAAACAAAAATATTACACTGGGGCATCTAACTCTAAATACTACAGAAAAAACTAACTAACTTACAAATATTTGGCGATTCAAATCCGTTATTAACAGGATCCGATAGATTCCAGTCCTTTTTCTTTCTCCTCTTCCACTCAAACGGTGCTATTACGATGGGATTTACATATGGTGATTGCAACTTTTCAATCCTCTTGTTCTCTAACATTTTCTCAGCTTTTGTTTCTTCTGCTTCCCTCTGCGTAAACGGTATCTGGTAGTTTCGTTGGAAAAACAGTACTTCATTTTTGATCTTTAGTTCACAAACAAAATTGTTTACTAATCGATCATTTCCTTTTCTTAGATACTTTTCTTTTCAATATTGTACGCTTCAATGTTCGCCGACATCCTGGTCGTATGCTCTTCTTCTCTGAGCTTGACTTGATTTTCAGAAAGAGTTTCTTCAATTCGATCTATTAATAATTCAGCTACTTCTTGTTCTTCCTTTTCCACATATTGTTCATTGCCTTTATTGATTTGTTGTATTGGTGTAGTTTTCTCGGACTTCTCCTGTCTACCAGTATGTCTTGAACTACCCCTTTCCTTGATCGCTTACTTCATATGACTGGCTAACAAATACACACCATTATAACAGCGTTCCTACTTGCTCCCTTTTACAAAACAATCATACACGTAAATTACCGCGTATATTTAAAAGCTTTCCGATTTACTCGTCGAAACAATCTCAAGATTTTTATCTTAATATTAATTACATTTATACACAAATAACCCGTAACTATTTAATTTCATATAATAGCGCGAAATTTGAATTTCTAATTCCTCCATTACAAATACACTATGAACGTGTTCCAAAATACAGAAGTGTTACATTCTTTTTCCATTAATCATGAAAATATTGTGAATGCTGGTAAGAAACTTTAAAACTAGTTTTGTAAAGTAAAGCATTCAGTATTTATTAGAACCACTATGTTATGTTCCCAGCTATCTGGAAGCTGTCAAAAATAAGTCCAATATTTAAGTCTGGTGATAGCTCAAATATAGCAAAGTATAGGCCCATTTACCAAATTTTGCAAAAATTTTTCAGTCAATAATTGCTAATATGGTTTACTCAAATGTTTCAAGTAGTATGGTACCTGAACAACACGACTTTATTAAAGGTAAATCACCTACCACAAACCTATATGTATTTACTGAATTTGTGTCTTCGACAAGAGATTACAAGTAGATACTGTTTACACCGATCTAACAAAATCATTTGACTGGGTAAATCATTGTATACTCTTACATAAATTAGATTGGTATGGCGTTTGCAATAAAGTATTGTTATTATTACAGTCGATGATTATGGACAGAAAGCAATTTGTTGAATATGGAAGTTCTAAGTCTAATGCATTCAGCGTTAATAATGGGGTATCCCAAGGTTCTAATCTTGGCCCCCTGCTTTTGAGCATATTTTTAATGATGTGGTAGATGAAACGTGTTGTCTTTATGCTGATGATCTGAAGATAGTTAAAGAGATAAGTTCTGTACATGATTGTTACATATATACAGGAATGAATTGATAAATTAATTTCTTGGTGTGCCAATAATAAATTAGACATTAACATAAACAAATTACAAGGAAGTGTACTGAGATATCGTTTTACTACAGTATGAAAGGGATACCTCTGGATCGCTGTTTTAGATTTAAAGGTCTCGGTATAGTTTTTGATTCAAAGCTAACATTTGCTCTACATATTGAGTATGTTGTTAACAACGGTTTTAAGACTTTAAACGGTTGGAAAGCATACTAAGAAGATTTTGTCAATACATTCATCCTAGGTTATATGGTTTTTATCCATGTCAAAAACTGTGAGTCGGGTGACCTTTTTCGTGCATTAAGAGAAACCTCACCACGAGCACGTAGAAATTATTCCTGATTGAGTTTTATACAAAAACTGATACTTGGTACTACTTGTCCTTCAGTACTAAGTAAACTAAAATTTCTTTGTCCATGCCTTGGTAGCCGTAATAGAACAATATTTACCTATACTATTCCGAACTCCTTTCATCATTTTAACATTCCTTACGTAACGTGTTTAATGGTAGTGAATTATATATATATATATATATATATATATATATATATATATATATATATATATATATATATATATATATATATATATATATAACCATGGTATTGATATATTTTTGATAACTTACACATAAATAAATTTAAGTCTAAAGTGCTATCCCTTATATTAAGTAGATTAGAATAAGTACTAAATGTATAGTTATTTCTGTTACTACTCTTTATAGACGTGAGTCTGTTGGAAAAAAATAAACATTATTATTATTAATATACAAATATTAATTTGCTTCAAAATTTATTGGTTTTATAGTATTACTTTATCTATTAACAATTGTATTATACCATTAAAGTTTTCAATTGCCTTTCCCTAATTTAATTTCATATCGGTTTAAAATAAAATGAAACGGGTGTGTTACAATTACACGTGGTTGACATTATCTTTTTTCAACTTTAACGTATTGAAAATGGCAATTATCTGCCCCTAACATCTAGAATATTTAATAAAAGAGTACATCGCAGGCGTTTAAATTAAACACCCATTGCTTTCAACGTGTAACCTTCGGTATCTGTTGTAGTAAGTTCTCCGACTGTAGTAGCGAAATTTGATTTTGCTGCAGACGATTGATTAAACACTGCTCAATATCCAAGATATTTTCTGTTGTATTAATAATCAAGAACTGCTCAAGAACTATTTAATGACTGAAAATATTGCTAGTATTCGAATTTATATGCAGCGTGTTTACTATGTAAAGGAAAATGGGCACGTTGCGATATTATTAAGATTATATTGAGTTAAAGATTCTGATCCAAAAACCTTCTAAGATTCCTTTAAAAACAGGGTTTATATGCTTAGCAATATTTCACAACGCAGCGATAAGAAGAACTATTTATTGATTCCACAACTTAAATAACAAATAATAGAAAAAGGTAGTAAACGATGTGGCAAAAAAAGAACAGTCTTTAGAGGACACATAATTAAACAAAAATTAAAATAATTCAAATTCAGTTTAAGCATAGGGCGTGGGTATATTAAGAATTATTACACAATGTGGTTTATTTATTAACCCTTTAATGCGTCATTAATAAAAAAGTTTTTCACTTACCTGACGCAAGCTTTCTGCAAGTGCACGTTAGTGAAGTCCCGGATCTCTATCTATTAAACAAATCTTTAAAATAATCACACTCCTTCAAGGTAATAAAGAATGTGACCGAATCATCTGTTGTGTCAACGACCTTTTTATCTTATTTTTACGTTACTATAACCCCTGACGCATTTAAACAAAGTACGCAAAAACCAACACTAAGTATTTTGCTAATTATTGAAAAGTTAAATTTCCGCGAATAAACGAGCTTCCTGACAGAAATTTATCATCAATTTACTCAAAAGAAAACCAAACATAAAGCTGAACAATCGCTAACGAAAACTCTCTCGTTACGTTAAATGGATGATGCTCTGTAAAAGAAAATATAAATAATTGAACTTAACTGAATTACCTCAGGTCTTGAATTTGCCTTTGGGTCACTTTCAAAACAAACGATATTTATTAAACACAATTAACCCTGACTTAAATCGTGTTATACTTTACTTTTAAAACACCAACTTCCGTTTTAATAGCTTTTCACTGGTCAGGGATGAATTACAAATACTGGATATAAATTCAGAACACTGTTAATATATTAGGTAAAACGAATAACTATTAATACAAACAATCTACACCACTATCAGTGCAAATGCCTATGGTTATGGGATTATAATTGGAATATTACATAGTAATCACTTACTCGGAAGTAACCTTGTAAGATCGCTTCCTCTACCCTTAACGTAATCTCAACTTTTCAGAATAACGTTGGTTATTTATCATCGAAGATCAAATTTTGCTCAATTAAAAGTTAGCAATCTCACATCGTGAAATTTGGATATATAGTTTAGATACAAATAAACACTAATAAATCGTTGAATTCACGGATAAAAGCAGTTTCTTAAAAACTGTAATGGAGTGAAATATTCAAAAGCAAAATCATTGATCGGCTTATAACCGTATAATTGAGGGAATAAATGCCAATTACAAAAAAAAACACCATAAACGCAATAAATTGACAAGAATAGATTACCTTCTGAATGTAATCAGCTTCCACGTTGGTGGCCTCCATTGTACCTCTTATTCGGTAATCAATAGCAGTAATTCCCAAATGTCAAGTTCATTAACTAGCTACTAACTAGCTGGTTAAAAAAGTTATAAAAGTGATATTACACGAACTACTATTATATTTACGAAATCTTCTTATTAAAAATATTTACTCAAGTTACTATATACAATGAGGCTTTGTCTATTTACACGGCTGTCAGCACAGGCACGAAAGTAGGAGATCGGGGCACACATTAGCTTACAACACAAACTAGTAAAATCCGCAACAAACGAACAGAAGCACTACTTAAAACACTCGCCTTATTTCGGATACGATAAAGGCCTTATAGACCACTATAACAACAACACAAAGTGTCGCGGACCTGGTAAATAATCCAATAAAACCGCACAAGCCGAAGGAGACGCTAGCCCGCGAGGTACGCCGTAGGCAAGTTTTTTGCCACCACATCCTCCCACAACATGCACCTCGCGTTACAACCGCACTACCTTCTACCTTTGACTACATTCAGCTACATCTTGGCCAAGACTAACCACACACACACACACACACACACACACACACACATACACACACACACACACACGCACACACACACACACACACAAATCTTTTAGTTTCGACCATCTTCCAATGTATCCAAACCAGCTACTTATATCCCTCATTACTTTAAATTTCATACGTTATTTGTTTAATTAAAGTAAATTGATCAAAATTACCCGGTCTGACTGACGCCCAAATGCTTTTAAGAAATATTCCTGTCCTGGACTAGCTGCTCTAATATATCACAAGATTCCATACTTATCTCTGTGAGGGTTTTGGTTCAAATAATCATTCTACTTTGTAAAACCCTTAAGTTCTATAAGTACACTTCTACATCCATGGCTAACAGTTTGGGTAATAACTAGAATGAGTAATTAATGTTGTAAGTAATTAATGGAACGACAATACCGTATTCTTGGTCACACAGTAGATAACGAAATGAATGTATGCTGTGTTAGCGATTTTGGAAATTGCTGCGTAATATTACTTCAGGTTGAAATAAATCTGGATTTGTATGCTTAATAATTCCCAAATGAATAAATCTCACTCTTGATTAATCGTAATCAGTAAAGGTGAAGTTAAAGTAAAAAATAAAATGTAAACGTGAAAGTAAAAAAAGTGCCTGAAATGCAAACGTCTCAAACATTGTAGAATAACTTTAAATAACTCACCATAAAATTTATAGCACCTTTAATAAAAAATATTTAGCAAAGCAAAAATGGGTGCTACATCCACCTTCTTAACTCATCCAAAAACGACGCTAAAGTGGTCTATTGCGCGTGAACATGTCTGAAACTTAATGTCGTATGAGTTATAATTAAAAATAATTAAATGCATGTTTTTATGTAACTAGATATGCAACACGCGCTGCACGAAATTCACGTTAATTGCATACAAAGAAATGACCACTGTTGTCATTGACCAAAATTATGCTCATTTCGATTTATTTATTAATCTGGGTTCCTATTGAGTTGATCTCTTCTTGCATTTATATATTCAATATTTGTATAAACTTTTAATAAACTTTAGCAATAAAAGTAAATCAAACGTTATACTCATTTAATTAAATTCCAAATCTGAACGAAAATGCATCAATACGTTGTTTACAAACTGTACATACCATTAAAGTTCTATACGTATACTTTTGCACCCATGGCTACAAATTTTAGCTACGTAACAGTTTGGGTAATTACTAGAATATTTGGTGCCTTATGCTCAGTCGTAGATTAAAGTGGGTCAGGTTCTTAAAATTATCGATTTGGCTTACTAACCAAAAAATATTTCCATGTACCTAGATATGTTCGCTTTAAAATCGGAGTTACTTCCTCCTAAAACCAATTGTTAAATACTCCGGCGCCAACCAGTTTTTAAATATGGAATAAACAAGTAAACGATTATGCAATAAAGTTAAAAGAAATTTCTACAACAACTTTAATTACACTACCTATGTTTAATTATAAACAGAAATACTTAATGCTAATATTAGTAACGTTATAACCTAATGAGTAATTAATATTATGAGTAATTAATGGACCGACAATACCTTATTCTTGGTCACACTGTAGATAACGAAATGAATGTATGCTGTGTTAGCGATTTTGGAAATTGCTGCGTAATATTACTTCAGGTTGAAATAAATCTGAATTTGTATGCTTAATAATTCCCAAATGAATAAATCTCACTCTTGATTAATCGTAATCAGTAAAGGTGAAGTTAAGGTAAAAAATAAAATGTAAACGTGAAAGTAAAAAAAGTGCCTGAAATGCAAACGTCTCAAACATTGTAAAATAACTTTAAATAACTCACCATAGAATTTATAGCACCTTTAATAAAAAATATTTAGCAAAGCAAAAATGGATGCTACATCCACCTTCTTAACTCATCCAAAAACGACGCTAAGGTGGTCTATTACGCGTGAACATGTCTGAAACTTAATGTCGTATGAGTTATAATTAAATATAATTATAAATGCATGTTTTTATGTAACTAGATATGCAACACACGCTGCACGAAATTCACGTTAATTGACCAAAATTATGCTCATTTCGATTTATTTATTAATATGGATTCCTATTGAGTTGATCTCTTCTTGCATTTATATATTTAATATTTGTATAAACTTTTAATAATCTTTAGCAATAAAAGTAAATCAAACGTTATACTCATTTAATTAAATTCCAAATATGAACGAAAATGCATCAAAACGTTGTTTACAAACTGCACATACCCTTAAAGTTCTATACGTATACTTTTGCACCCATGGCTACAAATTTTAGCTACGTAACAGTTTGGGTAATTACTAGAATATTTGGTGCCTTATGCTCAGTCGTAGATTAAAGTGGGCCAGGTTCTTAACATTATCGATTTGGCATACTAACCAAAAAATATTTCCATGTACCTAGATATGTTCGCTTTAAAATCGGAGTTGCTTCCTCCTGAAACTAATTCTTAAATACTCGGGCGCCAACTAGTTTTTAAATATGGAATAAACAAGTAAACGATTATACAATAAAGTTAAAGAAATTTCTACAACTTTAATTACACTACCTATGTTTAATTATAAACAGAAATACTTAATGCTAATGTTAGTAACGTTATAACCTAATGAGTAATTAATATTATGTGTAATTAATGGACTCGGAACACCTTATTCTTGGTCACACTGTAGATAACGAAATTTCTGCATGCTGGGTCTGCGTTTTGAAAATTGTTGCATATTATTTCAGGGTTGAAATAAATCTGGGTTTGTATGCTTTATAATTACCAAATGAATAAATTTGCAGGATTAAGGGGTTTTAGAATTCTACTTCCCATTAACGAAGGTGATTACCTCATTCTTGATTAATCGTACTAGTACCATAAATATATTAATAATTAATTACGTAGATGTGTATAAACGTGTGAAAAGTAACAGTAAAGGTGAAGTTAAAGTAAAATTTAAAAAATAAAAAGTATGCTCTTCTACCTTTCAGTATCGCACAAAAAACGACGCTCCCAAAAGGTCTTTGCGCGTGAACATGTCTGAAACTGAATGTGCAAACGATATGCGTAGAAGGCTTCACTATAAATAAGTAAATTATGTTTTATGCACCTGTGATATGCAGTACACATGGCACGGAATGCACGTTAGTTGCCTACAGAGAGGTTAATTATTAACAACACGTTCGAAGTTTGTTACTACTTGCTTAACTGAAAAGTATCCTTTCGTCATTACACAAATACTAATGTGCTTCAAAAGTGATTGGTTTTATAAATAATTGTTTTACCATTAATGTTTTCAATTGCCTTTCCTTAATTAATTTCATATGGGTTTAAAATAAAATGAAACGGGTGTGTTACAATTAGAGGTGGTTGACCTTACCTTTTTTCAACTTTAACGTATTGTATATGGCAATTATCTACCCGCAATATCTAGACTATTTAATGGAAGGGTATATCGTATGCGTTTAAATTACACATCCATTACTTTCAATTTATAGAGTAACGTGTAACCTTGTGTATCTGTAGTAGTGAAATTGATTTTCAGCAGACCATTGATTAAATACTGCTCAATATCCAATGTATTGTGCTAATTGTACTAATATTCAAGAACTTCTCAAGATCTACTTAATGGCTGAAAATATTGCTAGTATTGGAATTTCTGTGTAGGGTGTTTACTATGTAAAAGAAAATGGACATGTTGCGATATTATTAAGATTATGTTGAGTTAAAGATTCTAATCCAAAAACTTTTTAAAATTCTTTTAAAAACAAAAGATATTTTAAGGAATATTATAAGTCTAAGTGTTGTAACATGCTCTTGTAACCAAGACAACAACATGAATTTGAAGAACTATGTATTGATTCCACAACTTAAATAACAAATAATAGAAATGGGTAGTCACGATGTGGTAAACAAAAGAACAGCCTTTAGTGGACACATAATTAAACAAAAATTAAAATAATTCAAATTCTATTAAAGCACAGTCTGTGGGTACATTAAGAATTATTACACAATGCGGTGTATTTATTAATCCTTTAATGCCTCATTAATAGTAAAGTTTTCTGGTTTTATCTATAACATGAATGTGTACTTTGTATATTAAACAAATTTCTGGTCTTTAATACATAACGTAATATTTACTCTTTGAAATGAAATAGAAAAGAGAATTGAAATTTTATGAACTGTAATTTTCAAAGCGTTTGTGTTAAAATGCCACACACTAGTTATGAAACACTTTAATAAATTCTTGCAAATATTTTAGATTTGTTCTTTTATAAACTTGTATTATTTATTCAGACAGGCAACCAAATTTATTTCTTACAATTGTTAGTCACGAAACTGTCAAGAATTCTAAATTCCTTTAAACATAACATAACATAAGTACATTCTTTCTTAAGTTATACATACCTAATGTAACTGTGTATTAGGTAGAGTAATTTAATCAAAAATTGGCCAAAGGCAAGTTTGAAACGAAACTCATTTGCGAAATAAGTGTACCTACTTTATTTTTCCGATGAGGTTTTTTATTGTAGTTTCATATTAAATTTTTTGCTAATACGATCCAACACAATTTTTTTTTAGACGTTGTACTAGATTTTCAGGTTAGTGCATTGCAGTACGTAGTATAGGGATTTTAATGGTAAATTTGTTATCTAATGGAAATATGGGTTGCCCTATCCTTTCAAGCGGTCCTCACACGGTCCGTATTAATGACCGCACTTGATAATGCCAATATTTTATTAGTTTATTCAAATTCCCTTTACATCGTCATATTGTATTTAATTTTTGTTATCTTTGTCGTGTTAAACAAGATTGCTTTTCTAAATAATTTAAATGACATGTACAATAAATAATACGCATGCTATAATTATATTGTACTGTACAAATTGGACACGAAAAATACGTTGTATGAAGCAATGATATTCCAGCGAGACACAAAGCGACTTTCAAATTTGTAAATTTTGTATTCTTTGTCAAACCTTCTAACAGAGATGATCGTGAGTGCATATAGGAGCAATCAACTTGCATCAGTAATACGGTTTTCGGGAACTTCGCCGTTTCAAAACAATGCAGTTGTCAATGCTAAGGCATACAACTCCAAATAAGAAACGCTCAAACAACTCAAGACAAAAACCGAAGACTAGCTGCACCAGCTAGACGCAGAGGACAGGACATGTCAGGATCAGCAACACGGAGAGGACAGGACACATCAAAGACCTTACCCAGTAAACAGCACCGCCAAGGACAGCCACCACACGACACACAATAGGAATAGGAGGATACACGTAGTTAATCTTCATAAAAATATATAAAGATCTGTCTACAACATGTACTACCTCAACCTCAACTATCTCCTCTTCCTCAGCTACCGTACCCAATCCTAGATATTGCTTACGCAATAACCCCCTATACATAAAATCCCGGACCTACACCTTCCACCTACACTCCTTAACATATTTATATCTCGTCAATCTTCTCGAATAAGCGCGAGCTTGTAGTGAGAAGGATTGACAGAGCAGCAGCAAAGTTCATCGACCGACGGGTGTCGCATTCTTCACTCCTCTCAGAACCCATCCCGAAACTACACCCTACGTACAGTGGACCTGAAGATAGGGGCTATTGATGTACGGGACGTTAGACGAACGCTCCTCATTAAAAACTTACAAATACCATCCATAACTGAAACAGATCTCTTCACATGAGGTACCCTTAACATCACATAATACCAAACATACCTTTAAAAACCCAATGTACCCGAGGTACAGCACTCCTAATCCACAGCAGATACCCTTCCACTTATTTTCTATTACCGTCGCATTTGCAACACCTTGAGAATGTTGCAGCAACGGTGCATCTACCTACATCCATAATAATAGTTTTCTCCTATTATAACCCATTCGGACTCGATACACTCACTACTGAAGCACTCGAGCACGTATCCACCTTCCCAAACGTTGTGCTCTTAGGTGACCTTAACTCCCGACACACGCAATTCGGAGACACCCAAACAAACAGATTATACTAACGACCTATTACAATCCCCTATCAGACGAATAAGAAATAGAAAGCCAACATTTTTCGTACATGAAGAAACATCCATAATAGACCACATACTGTGCTCAGAATCATTAACACAACAGCTTGACAACTGCTACATGGGAACAACAATAACTTGCGACCACCTCCCACTTTTGGCAAACACTTAATTTTGACCAGCACACCCACCACCTAGAATAACAAGACGCTAACCTTGACACACCACAAAACATAGAAATACCAATATAGGACCTTGCTAATATTATAACACAACAATACCAACAAAAACAGGAAACCACTCCCCTTACACATCATCGTCTAGATAAAATAAAAAAAAACGAATTTACTGTCGTTTTCCCAGATACAGAGATCCCACACTAAAAACAGAATATAACAGAATAAATGCACGGATCAAACTAGAAACTGGGTACGGGAGCCATCAAATTCTGAGATTCAAAGTAACCTTATTTCTTCGGACCAAACAAAGGCCGATCTATTCGGCTTTCGCTACAAAACACATTTAGGACTCCAAAAAATCCTTCGTTTGACGACCACAAAGCACACCTATAGCAAAACCTTCAGACAACATTACTCTCCTTACAAATTCATCCTAAACAGCCGCTTCTGAAAACCGATTACATCCGTCCAACAGGGATCCAGGACAAGGCAGACTTAACAGACGAATCCTACGAAACCTACCACCAAATTATATCCGGAAACCAACCCAAATATTTAACCAATGCCTATCCCTATCTTATTTTCCAACGGTAAGGAAATCCGCCATCACCGTAATGAAACCCAAAGCAAGATCCGACCTCGCACAACCTTCCTCCTACAGACCTACATACCACGTCAGTTGTACTGTAAAATGCATTGAAACAATCCTATCACGCAAGCCAAGAGATCATTTCGAAGCCAACAACCTTATCCCCGACATCCAGTACGGATTCCGACCCAACCGAGCATGCCAAAACCGTCTAGTCAAACTACACAAAAACTGCCAAAGCACTAAACCACAGAAATTGTTGTATATCAGTTTACGTAGACATCATACAAGCCTTCAGTAAGGTTTGGAACGCAGGACTCATACATAAGATCATATCCCTAGATGTACCCCTCCTCTTCGTTTATCTCCTTCTTTCATACCTAACGGATAGGTCTGTGAAGGTAAAAGTAGGTGCCACTATATTCTAGCCATTTTCACCGTCAGTGTCTGTCCCTCAAGGTTTCGCGCTAGCTCCCATGCTATACCTGACATGACATATCCAGAAGCACCAACCTCAAGGTCACGGTAGCTCAATTTGTCGATGACACTGCCTTCTCTGCAGTTAACCGAGGAAGCAATATTGCCAACCGAATACAGTCACAACAACTCCAACAATTCTCCACTGGGCGAATCAATGTAGAATCACTATTAACTCCAACAAGACACAGATATACCTTTTTGTCGCCGCAACCTAAGCAAACCACTGACGACATTAATTTGCAACTCCTACAAGTTCAACTACAACTACTAGACGAAATAACATACCTAGTAGTAACTTTTAACAAAACTTTTAACTGGAACCCAGACGTAAGGAAAACCCTACGCAAAGTGCGTAACCGAGCCAACATCACTAAGCCCTCCACGGAAACGTGAGTGATTGTCACCCGAAGATTTTACAACACATCTACAAGACATACATTAGACCAGTACTAGATAACAGAGCTCCATTTTACGCAACCCAGACAAACAAACAACTACAATCCCTCTCCTTCTGTGAACGCAGAGTACTACTTAACATACATACTATCATTCAGACACCCCAACAACTTGACAATGGACGTCGCCAACATACCACCAATAATAGACAGGCTCAAAACATTACAGACCAAATACATTGTCCGTAGGATCCGCGAAAATACAAATCCCACCAAAAATATCCTTAGAAGCTCCTATTCCGAAAATATATTTCTCTATAATCCAGGAAATCCCAAACAAAAATTCCCACAGCTTCCAACAGTCCAAACCCAACTAATCGACTTCTTAGAACTGCTCGAAAATATTCCTGTCCTCTTAAGATAAATTCAAAATTATAATAATAAAAGAAAAAATTTTTTTTGCTACATAAATAATACAACATTGGAACATAAGTAACACACCGAAACTACAACACAGAAAATTTACACAGGGCTGAAGAAGGAGCAAAAGAAGCAAAATACTAACGAATAAGCGTGTAAGTATGGGTACTAACCTAATAAGCTAATAAACGTCTTAACATAATTAAAGGGTCGGATTAAGACAATTATAGAAACTATTTCATAATACGCAGTATACAATAAGTTCTTAGTTCCGTAAAATATTGTATGACTTATAGCACGAGAGCTCGGAGCAAAAGTGAGTAATGATTTTATTGCAATGGTTCGGGTCCTTTAACTGAAAATAAAACTTAATACAAATGGTCTATTACGTGTCTGTCGAATCTAAGCGGGGGTGTGATTTTGAGGCAACTTCCATAATTTTGAAAATTTAAGCCAAGAAAATAATGATCTTATACAGCTCAAAAATTTGGTCAATGATAGAGGATAACTTGGAAAGCTACCCATGCATTTCTAATCTCTGCAGACAGGTGGCGGAGTTTTTAAGGCAGTCTCTGCTAAAGTTCGTTAAAAAATGGCGACTTAGAAATCCCATTGTAGTCGAATAAAATGATTTGTACAGTAAATATTCTTTGACAAAAAAATATGCAGACGAAGGCATTCGACCAGCACATGTATTTGAAATGATCGAAAACCACATAGATATTTGAGAAATCATAACAGTAATGACGTTACATCAGATTAAACCTTATACCAAACAGTTACTTACATTAAACCCTACAATATTCTTTTATACGTAATTATGTAATAAAGCCGTAATTCTTAATAAATTGAAGGTAAGTAAAATCGATTTATCAAAGCATGTTCTTGCTTTAAACGTGTTTTTATTTTATTCGTTCTACAAACAACTACCATTCAAAATTAATTAATGAAAGTATGCGATTATGTTTAAGCTTATGTCACAGTACACCTTTAGGGTCACCTTAACACCTTTAACAAAATTTGTATTAATATATATCATTGTTATAATGAATAAACGTCATACACTTTAATACGCTTATTGTAGCGATAGCGATAGTACAAAAAAAATTACGGTATGCAATAACGGAGAATAAAAAACAGACTGTCGTATTAATCATCTTTTTTAAGGGCTAGACAAGTGAAAACGTTTTTTGTCGACATGGACAAACCTAAGTGATCGTAGGTTGGTTTCAAATAGCTTCAATTTTAAAGCACCACATAGATTAAAAAAAAAATTAAATGTATATTATATTTTTTAACTTAGCAGCTACATCTTTCGTTTAAAGTCATGTAAGCTTCAAATTTATTAACGCAACAATTTATTTTCAAACCTAAATATTGTCGGTAAGGAAATATTTTTGCTGCCATACATTTCAACAGCTTAGCCGATACTTATTCAACTTGTCACGTGTTAACCTAACACGTAACATAACTATAAATGAATGAGTGAACTCGGCTAGTAACCGAGCTAGTAGCGTAGTGTTGACACACCTGCTTAGCATTCGTGAGGTAATGGGTTCGATTCCCGTTACCGTCTACCTTGTATGAGGTTTTTTCAGGGTGTTTTCCTCATACACATGTAGCGGCATGGTCACTGCTCATATGCACACCATGTGCGGCTACTTAGGCGAATGCTGGGGTAGTACTTCCCCCTCAGAACTGGAACTCCGTTCCTTCCGATCCTTTCCTGACCACACGTATGCTTAATCCCACCATGCATATATCCGTATTGTATGTATGTATGCTGAGAATCCATGATTGTGGCTGAAGGAGTTCGGAAAGCTCGAGCAGCCCACCGAGGGAATGAAATACGTGGCCTTTTCCATTTTTTTCTCCTCGGCTAGTAACTCGGTCAAACGGTCAAACGACTGTGGAGCACTTGGATAGCGTGGGTGTTTTGGAGCGTGGATAATTAGTAGATTTATTTAGGTTAGAGAGAGGAAAGGAAGAAGTTGTAGTAGCACACGTAATTGATATAATAAGCAAAGTCCGAGCGCTACAAGCTTTAATAAGAGAAAATTATTATTTTATGAGCGAGAGCCCCGTAAAGCTTGAAACGAGGAAGCAATAAGAAATACACAACAATTACCCTGGTAACCTCACATTGCGTGAATTTGGCCAAACGGTTATCACAGACCAATATAAATAATTAACAATTAATAATTCGTCACAGGTCAAGGCAAGTTAATTAAAGATTTATACAATTCTTTCTTAACCCACCAAAAATTTCGCACAACTCTTTTTGAAAAGGACCTAGATATATTTTGACTTAAACCCTTTTTGATTAACTGACTTGCTGTTGTTCCACAAACGAAAATTTAATTTACACAAACCCTTCATAGACAGTAATACAGTTACGTAAAATATTTCAAAACACATACTTAAATCTAAAAGAGTAATCTAAAAGAATTATGTTTTTCAGCTAGTAATTGTTAAATAAATACTGCAGTAAAATGACAAGAATACAAGGACTACAATATGTAGTAATTCTTGACTCGTGAGGGATATTCGAGTGCAATACACACTATAACTTTTATCTCAGTCCAAAACAAGCTTAAACAACGAAAATTGTAATAAAGTAACTATTCACTGTTGACTGTGGAGGTGTCGTTTATGAAAACGCACTTTTAGGCTGTACCATTACGTTGTATACGACATCTCTGGCTATTCGCAAGATTCACCCTTCGTTACGGTGTGTCTAGGCTAGTACAGGTTAGAACGATGCCACCTTGAATATCTAGTTGAAACATGTAACTAGAAGCAAGCAAGAAAGACCATAAGAAAGAAGAAGAGGAAGCTAAAAAAAAATATACCACGAGTAAATACAAAGTAATACTCTGACAACAGGTTTTACCTGTTTGATGTAAGGCAAGCTCCAAAAAGTTTTACGTTCTGTTTTTAGCTAGTGATATTTAGTGTGAAGAGTCCATCTACTAAGAGAAGTAAAAAATTATAATTAGATTGAAGGAAAACATGTGGTCTACCCTTTGTGAACCCAAAATTGCTATATATATATATATATATATATATATGTATATCCACCCAATGACATTATTTAGTACCTCAACAACACGTAGAAATACGTAAACTAGGAAAATATCTGTGTCTGTGTCTGTGTCTTCGGTTTAAAACAGGAAAAGGGATTTCACTAGAAAGCTCATTTTCACCCAAAATTGCTAACTCAACACGTTATTCAATTAAATTTTGTTATTATATTCATTCTTACCAAAACTATTGTTGTTAAAATGTTAAATATATACAATTTCCAATAAAATGTAAATTAATGGTGCCATCTAGCGGTAATTGAGCAAAGTAACTGGTATCTGTAAGTAAATTGTTGTTAAACTTACCAGAACCCTGAGCATTACCTAGATGGCGCTAGTATGAACTTTTGAGAAACTAAAGGCAATATAATCTATACAGGATGTTTAAGTAATTTATAAAGGTAAAACAATATATGCTAAAAATTCAGATAAGTTATGTTAATGAAACAAATGACGAGTAAATAGTAAATCGACAAACATAAGTTTTCAACATAAAGGTAATTTTTCGAATAATAAATAAAGAAAGTATAAAGTCAACACGAAAAGATCCGAAATCGATTTTAGCACGTTACACACTCCATTCAGCGTTGTATAGCTAGAATTGAAAGATTTAACTGATGAAAACGGAAATTAAACTCTTACAAAAATCAACATTAGAAAAATTTAAAGACGCTTTAATAGCCACGAAACTAAAATTATCGTACAGTAAAGTTTTTCGACCCAAGATTGAGATGATGGCACATGTGGCTGCCATTTAAGTGTTAGAGAGAATTTATTGCAGTTAAATATGAGCGACTACAATTGGCATCAGCGATTCAAGTGTCAAAACTATTAAACTTGGAGGCGGATCCTCAACCAGAACTACAATAGAGCAACAAATTGCGTCAAGTTTGTATGAAACGAGTTCGGCTTACACAATTTTAAAAAATACTTCCAGGAGATTGCTGAAAAATATCTGTATATTTTGTGGAAAATTAAAATCTGGAACACTGGAACTGTGGCAGGACCTCTAACAAATAAAATACACTCACGTAACACAAAATTAAAAAACACCGAATGCGTTTCAATAGCGGTAATGATGATAGATTAGCTATTGAAACGCGTTGGGTTTTCTTTAATTTGGTGTAGCACGTGGCTGTATTTCATTTGTAACTATGTTTACGGATTAATAATAAGCTCAACGCGAAATTTTCAAGGTAATCTAAAAAAGTGGCCATATTATTAAATGATCAAAAACTTTTGCGGATTGAGCATGTTGACTGTGTCGCTAAAGGAGTACAAGATCATATCATATCAAGAAAATATAAATCTAGCCTGCGGCTAAAGAGATCTTCCCTTCGAATACATCGAGGGTTACACAAACAATTCTTCCATTTGTTCAAATCAAATCAAAATGACAATCGAAAAAGCTTTGCTGACAATTTTATTTTTAATGCAGGGAAATACAATGAATACAATTATTTTGAGAAGGCGTCAGTAACATTCCTAGCTTGATTAAAAAGTAGGCAACGAACCATTTTGAGAACCGCATAACAAACCGGTTTGTTTCTATAATTCAAATATGCTCCTGGAAGATCTTTAAGCATACATTGCAACGGGCGTAAAGCTGAGGGGCCTATTCCTTTCTTATTTGTTTGTTTACACACGGCACAAAGAGAGAATTTTTTGTGAGAACTTAAAATGGTTACCTTTTAATTTAATTTGGATAGTTTCAATTTGTAAAGATATCAGTCATTACTTAAAAGTCAGTTTACTTGGCTATCAGGTTTCAGTTTGAGTAAATTAACTCGATGTTTGCTTCACCAAATTCCTCTCTTATTTTTTTGCGCCGGCTAACTTGTTTATTAAACGAAACGATTATTGTTATCAATTACCCAATTTATATTCAATTTAATTTTCTTAAGATGTATGTAATATGTAACTTTATTGAAACTACTTCTTTCAGTATTAAATCTTTTAGTATTCGTAATGGTTAATAATGAAAATAATTCAAAACGTTATACTTGTTTAATAATTACTAAATCGCCGAAATGCAGAAATGCTTTGCTTACATTAACACATAAGAAAGAGTCTTATTATATTTAGTATTCTTATCATCTAACATGTACAAATGATCAACAGTGAATGAAATTTATTTTATTCATTGTTAATATTTAAATACAAATTTACGGGAAATTAACACACATACAAGTTTCTTTTTTTGTAGTTTTCAATCTTACTTGTCATTTTTGAAGGTCAAATGTTCGACGATTCGTTGTCATACCACCGCTCTGGAGCCGTATTCCCTTATTCCCCCAATATCTTCTGTGGAAGCTTGTTGCTGACGCGTACAATTCCAAATTTTCTTTCCAACAATTTATTGATTCTGTGAATATATTTACAGTTTTTAATTAGCGCTTTAATTGTTCAAGTTTCACTACGAATAGCATTCAAACACAAACGGCAATACTGAATCGTACACACTAATTGTGAATACTTTCGTGTTATTCTTCTTTATTTGCTGATTAACCAATTTAGGCTGATTATCGTATTTTATATCGTTCGTTCACTATTTAAATGTAGTCATGAAGAACCTTAATTTATATTTGACGTTACATGCACTTTCATTCTCCCTAGCCTTTTATTATTTGAATGAGGAAGGTATTCTTACTTCTTCCTTATGACAAACTAAATTTTATCTTACCCTATTTCTTAATTTAGGGGGTAGAGTGACTACATACTACGGTCACTCGTGCCTCGGCAACGACCACTCTCTTTGGTTAATTCCAACCAAGTCTAACCACTTACTTAAACTAACTAAGTAATTTCAAGCTTCTCGTTTTAATATTAAATAAACTGATATATAAACAACAAAAAATTATTTCTTAACCTACACAATAACACATAAACTATAAAATATCATTTAATATAGCGCGAAATTTAAATTTCTGAGGCACCCGTTACAACATGTATTCAAACAAAAATATTAACTATAATCTTGAGATCGAACATATCAATGAAGGCTGGGGAACTACCATTTTACGCATGCTCTACTCGATAGATGGCGCCGTAAGAGCTTTTTGTTTGATAAATGGAACGAGTTTAACCTTGGTTACCGAAATTCGAACTTCATAAGGTTTCGTTACGAGTCGTGTATGGACGAAATATTAGAATAAAGCTAACGTCAACAGATCCAGAAGCAGATCAGAGATTCAGATTATTGCCGATTATTGCTTTCGCGCCAATAACCTAACGACCTAGCCTCTTTGCATATTCCGTATTTAGATTTTTTTCATTTGTTCATTTTGTCTAGTTATCATTAGTAACAATTTACCTATTATCCTCGCTATTCATTAACGAATTACCACTACTTTCCAACTCTTCAGATTTTCATATTTAATTGTACCTACCTTTCACCTTTCACCTTGATTTGTCTCTGCAAAAGAAACAATTTTTTTCAAGACTAAAACCGTTTATTGCTTTTGTTTTGAAAGGTGAGTTAGATATGAAATACTTGTAATGTTAACAGGTAACTCTAGTAAAATAAAGCGAACCAAAATAGTGTGGGAATTGTGGTTGAACAAAAAACTCAAGAAACTACCTCTCCTAGGTATTATTTAATGGTCTTCATTTACGTAAACATTTTAAATTATGTACAGACCCTCAATGAGTACTGCACATTACAATCCTCAATAGCCTGTTGCCTTGCAACACTGAGAATAATTGTGGGATAATGATACACCTATTAGTATAAATATAGAGAAGGAGGCTGAAGATGCTTGGGGTACAATTAAAGAATTTGACAGGTTTGTTTTTGAATATTACATTATGGTTAATATTTGTACTGTTTTCCTTGTAGTACCATGTCTGATAATTTAGTGATTGAAACGGAACAACAGCCAGATGCAAAAGTTAGAGGTAATGGAATCGTCAAGCTAACATTTTTCGTTGAACGATTAATTCGCGTGACAGAGTAGGATGCACGTAGTTGTACATGTGGACACCTTACCATTGAAAAAGAAAATCGAAGTGGCTTGCATTCCACCATTAAGTTGTTGGTGTGGAAAGAGATATTCATGCGCTACTGTCGATTATAAGAAATGCCGCATGGGGACCATTTCGAGTGGAAGCACATTTAAACATACCGAAGAACTTCTTTGTGTTATGGACATTGCTCCGTTGCCAGGGACATTATTTTATGAGCTGCAATATCAGTTATCTAAGGTACGGTAGTGCTACTCTCTACGATGCAAATTCCATACATTTTTATACAATAATTTTCCTTTGAATTTGCTACGAAATGTAATTTATTTATCAAATAGGTTTGAATGCATGCGTCAATTAAATGCATGGAAGCCGCAGGCACAAAAGTGCGCAACATTGCAATTGAAAAACAAAATGTTGATGCTGATAGGGTGCCCTGGATTTGTGTTTATTTACACAGAGGATGGTCGAAAAGTTATGGGAGTAATTATGATACAGTGTCTGGTAAGCTTAATCATCTTGTAACTAATAAATTTGTAACAGTATATTTAATTGAGTTGTAGGCATGTCTGTTTTCAAAACTGGGCAGGATGATCATCTGGAAACAGACATAACTGTAGAAGGGTTATGGAAGGGAAGTACGTATACGAAAATATACCTCACTTTTGACTTTTGTGTTTTATAGGTTACGAAAATTGAATGTACTAACCATATTATTAACAATTATGGTAAACGATTACACACCCTCATGTTTGGGTAGCTGCCAGAAAACTGACCATTAAAGAAAAGAAGATTGCCGAAATGCAATATATGCAAATGCACATGGTGATATTGCGTCACTGATTGAGGATTTAGGAAATGGAACGAGCCACGTATTTTCGGATCATTCGAAATGTAAAAACTATTACTGTTGTGAATTGATGTGTGAAACTGCAGCCGAATTCAATGAAACGCGAGCATTAGGCATTTACTGATTAGTTCAAGATAATTATTTATGAATGTACGTTATGTTTTCTATGATAGAACTGTTGTAGGAGCTCTCAGTCTTTTTATAAGGAAGGGTGATTCACTTATTGATAATGAGACCAACAATCGAGCTGAATTATTCTTGTCCGTGCTGGCTCGATGTAGTCCAGGCAAGAAACTGAATTTGATTCAAAAAAGTTCAATATTTGTCGGCCTTAGGTATAATGAAAGTACTTCTTTAGAATTGCTACCCATTTTTTGTCAACATGATGTAAAATATACCAAAAAATTCATGGTATTACAGACCAAATACCAAAGAAAATTCAATTTTAATAGAAATCCGATTAAAAAATAGCAAAAAACTACCAGGATCATTACCGATTCTCGTAATATAGATTACGATCCGTTGGCTCTTGAGGCTGAAATATTTACACAACAAATGAGAAATGAATGTGAGAGATATTTAGAGAAATTGAAAGTAATGTATGACTCATTCTTATTGCGTGTTTTTATAATCCTCACTTAATTTGTTAGAGGGGCAATTTGAAAATGTTCTGTATAGATTAGAAAGAGCAGAAAAATTGACAGCTTCTAACTTTGGAGCAGTAATAAAAGAAGAAATCACACTGCTACCTATTCTTTGGTGAAGACAACTGTTTCGTCATAATACTTCACTTCTGAAGCAACTGAGAATGGTAGAATAAATGAAACAGTTGCTGTATCCTTATTGGAAGGAAAATTAGACATTAAAGTTGCACCAAGTGGCTTGTTTTTATATATCTCTGATCCATTTTTGGGTGTTCCACCGGACAATATGTACGCATTACGAAGATTAAATACAGACTACAACTTTTGAGTAGGTTTGATTGGTGAACAAGAAATTGTAGGAGTAAAATGTTTACTTAAAGTTTCCAAACATGGTATCGCTTTAGAAGAAGCTGCAAAAACCATAGTTTGTGTTAAGAACATAAAAATGGTACTTTGTCGTTAAATAAAAATCATTATTATTACCAGGTGAGAAAATGATATTACCTTTTTGAATTTCCTTACGTGCTTATTTAAAACTGTCATTTTAGGTACAAGGGCAGCTAAATATTGTGAAACGTGAGATTTACGACTTTGTTGTATTTGTGAACCATACGTCACCACTATCTATAGAAAAAATTAAACGTGACGATAAATTTTGGGAAAGTAATATGGAAAACAAGTTAATAAAATTTTACAAATATTTTACCTGAAGTTTTACGAGACAGAGAAATATTGACATTGAAAAAAAGAAGAAAGCTCCAACAAATACTCAAAAAACGATAGCACGATACTCAGACAGTGTTCTTATTGTTTGAAAAGGAGTACGTTAATTAAATTTAATTTAATATGGCTTTTCCCAAAGTTCTCTATTCTTCAAAAATCTTGTCATTCGTTATTGTCTTTTCGAATATAACTGGTAATGTGAGCATTCATACTCAAAAAATTGCCACAAACTATTTCATAAGATAAGCAGTGGAATGTCTCCCAGACATCTAGTGGATATCCAATTGTCCTCTGAATGTTCATATCAATTTAGGATATCTAACAGATATCTAATATATATATATATATATATATATATATATATATATATATATATATATATATATCGATTAGACATCAAATTAAGATATTTAATTGATATCTATTCTAGATCCACATGACATCTACTGAACCTGTTTTTTAGTATTGTGGATATGATAAAAAATTATGAAAAACGGTAAGCATTTAATATTCAAACAGTAAATATGTAATCGGAAAAGTATGTAATTCGTCAATATATATAATACCTAGGGTCTAAAATCGGGAGTAAATGTGTGAAATGAATTGTATTGTATACAATTCCTAGGAATTCTATACATTTTCTAAGCATCGGAAATGTGTTAAATGCGGGATTAGGTAGGTTACAGCAATGGCATAAACGAAGTTGGGGCGGAGTTGCTATTGAGTTATTCGGTCACGCACTCTTCCGGCCTGCGTGGCGGTTAGTACCAGTTAAATATTCGTTGTGTATGTACGTTGTTCATTATGGCGTCCGGATTACGTGTCGAGCTGCTGAAAGATCGACTTTACAATGATTCAGCAACGTCCAGAAAGTCAATAAGTAATAAATACTGTTTATATTGAAGATGAACGTTACAAAGTATTGTTGGAAGAGGCAAAAACAACAGTAAGAAATAATCCTCGCGATTATTGGTTGTTACGGCGATACGATGTGCTTACTATAGTTTATTTTTCTATTACAGATCCTGGAAGCAATATACTTTACTAAGTATGTGACAGTGAGTTATTCGATGTATTACACGATGCACATATAAAAATTGGTGACGGCGGAAGAGACCGTATGATGAAAGGGATATGGAGTCACCACAAAAATATAACACGTACGGATATAGAAACCTATATTCGTATTTCTGAGCTATGTCAACAAAAACCGAAAGGACTTAAAAAGCGTATTGTAGTGAAACCTATTATAACGTCTGAGTTCAACTCTAGATGCCTAGTGGATTTGATAGATTTTCAGTCTCAGACGATGGTGAATACAAATTTATACTTGTTTATCAAGATCACCTAACAAAATTTGTAGTATTAAAACCATTCAAATCTAAACGAGTTGAATAAGTGGCTTATACATTATTAGACTTACTTACTCCACTGGGTGCCCCTGCCATTCTACAATCCGACAACGGCCGAGAATTTTCCAATAAAATTATTGAAAATTTGAAAACATATTGGTCTGCTTTAAAAATGATTCATGGTAAGCTCAGGCATTCGCGAAGTCTGGGAAGTGTAGAAATGATGAATCAAGATATCGAAAACATTCTCACTACTTGGATGCAATACAACGATAATTCACATTTGAACGAGGGTATAAGATTTGTATAACTCATGAAAAACGGAGTCTTTCACTCTGGCATCAAGCAATCTCCTTATGAAACCCTTTTTGTGTGTTAAGTTAAAGTGGGTCTATCGTTACCAAATGATTTCACGCAAAACATCGAATCTGAAGAAGATTTTAGAAAAAATTATGGAGAACCATGAACGAAATGATGCAAAGGATTCGAAGGCCTCTACATTTGTACTGTCTGAACTTGATGTGAATACGACACCAATCCAAGCATCTTATAACAATTTTGAATAGTATTAAACAAACATGTAACCTCCAACCAGTGCAAATGATAAGGAATGTATCGTCTGTTCACAGGAAACTACGGGAACAATTACTTGCAAAGAATGTAGACGTCTCCTCACACAATTTGCGCCGTTGCAAAAGAATCAACGAAAGGGCATGGGTCTAAAATGTTGTGCCCATTGTGTTCAAAAAATGTATGAGCTCAAAAAAATCGTCGCACTGCTAAAGAAAACCTACAACAACAGGCAGAAATAATGTAAAAATGAGTACCAAGAAGTTTCCTTCTGTGTCCATAGGCACTTCTGCAAGAATTTCTGTACCAGAAGTCGATAGGGGACGTGGTGATGCACGAAATATTATAGGTGTGATCTTGAGTAAAAAAATTGATAACGAGCTATATACAATTGGTACAAAGAATCATACAATAATTTTACTCTAGATCACAATTCAATATTTCTCTGAGAGGTATTATGGACATCAAGGATGTACTTGGTACTGAAATTTCACTAGGTTAAATTGCAAATCTGCAATCAACTGGAGTCGGACAAGGATTCAAAATATGCCTTTGCAAGAAGGGTTGTGTAGCTCATCAAAATGTTTGTGCTTCAAAAATAAATTGCTATGTAATTGTAAGTGTCACTCCAGCTTACCATGCAAAAATAAATAAGTTCTTCGTTTGAATCACATGAATAACCAATTTTAGTTCAGGAAGTTTTTATTTTTATTTTTTTATAAGGTAACTTGATTATTCTCATTAATGTCAATTAGTGTGAGGTTTTATAAGACATTATTTTTAATTTATTCTCAGATTTATTTGTGTGCTAATTTAGCCGCAAAAATAAATAAGTTCTTAAGTTTAAGATATTTCCTTTTTGTAATAAGATCTAATTATGACAATTAAACCCTTAATAAAAAAATGTTTTATTTTCCACTATTTCCATGATAAAATGTTAATTTTACACATTTCCTATCAGCGTTTAGAAATTGTATACAATACCTAGGAAATATATACATTTCCTAGGAATTATATGCAGCCCCTAGGTTTCATACATTTCCGGTAACAAATATATTAAACAATAATTAAAAAAAAAACATATTACTATTTCGTACTAATTATTCTCTTTATTTTCATTAAGTTTTTGTAGTCTCTTCTCTCTAAAATTAAATCCGTTATATTTATTATTATAAGTTTTTTTTATTATATTACATATTTAGAATTTACATCAGTTCTACATACATAAAGACAAAATTTACATCGATTGGGGCTTGAACCTTGATATTGATCCAAACTTACTAGTTAGCATGGCGAGCTCAACCATGCCTAAGCCAATTTTGAATACTTCGTATAATCTTCAAATCTGTAAACGTATTGTAGTGAAGTTGCACAGCTTCTGAAAATAATTAGGTGTAAATACAATATTTCATCAATGTTTAGAAAACAACCAGGTATTACAAAATAATTACTTATTACGACTTGGGATAGCTGCAGATTTGAAAAATTAATTTTCCCCTTCCATCACACCAGTTGAATCGGGAAGTAAAGGTGTCAGAAAATACCAGTCGCAAAATTCCTTTTGTAACTTCGTCTTCCGTAGTTCCTCCCATATGTCCAAGACGGTCCATCTAAACAAGTAATACAAATTACAGTTTAAGAATCATATTTAACATAACATGAATAGTATTTAACAATCATGTATTTAATTTAATTAAACAATAAAAGTTGCAAAACATCTTAGTAATATGATCATTAATTCTGTACTGCTAGCCAATGATGCTTCGAGAATACCAACTTGTACATCATCGACTATGGGAAAATTTTTCAAAACATCACCGTCAACATTATTACTTTTGGAACTGTGGCCTCCCAGATTAATATTCTCCACAGTTTCTTGCAGCCTTTTCAAATCTATTTTAATTAAGGCCAACTCGCGAAAAAGTCTTTGTTGAAGTCTGGAAATATGTACAGGCTGTCCCAAATTCGAGGGCAATCATGGGGATCTCGCTTATTATAGGAGATAGTATATAGGTTTAAATTCGGCACTTTTGCTAAATTCGATGCCGAGTAATAATCTGAAAAGAAATTTGAGCTAACTCGAATGGATTTGGTTTTATGCTCAAAAAACTAAAAATTTCGATTTTTGTTTTTCGCGTTTGACTACCTCATTATTAGGAATTTTCAAAATTCGATTAAACATTATTGAGGCAACTTTTTACGCACAATACTAATACGGTATTAAAAATATTATGTGACGTTTTGTTTATGCTGAACCATCATCAGGTTTATTTTTTCTTATCGGGGTTAAGACATATTTTTATGGCGTTGGATGGAGAGTGTTACGCTGATTTTAGCAATATATAACACTTCATGGTTTGATGGACTGCGAACTAAAATACTCTTAAATTAAAAACTAAATATTACATTTTAACGATACCCATGAATCAAACAAAACTCAGGAGTTGGCTTTTGTCATGTCATTTTCTACTTGTAAAAAGGGTAATAACTGCAAAATCCTTCGTGTTAGTACTTTAAAATTTGCAAGTTTCTTTAGAATGTTTTCAAATTCAGAAAAACGAGACATGATAAGGATATTTTATAGCTGCAATAGAAATAGTGTCAGAGCAGAACAAAGATATTTAGAGGAATATCCGGAGAGGCAGCAACCAAACTAGAGATATTTTTTAAAATTAGACCACAATTTGCGAGAATTTGGATGTTTTCAGAAACCTCGAAATGCATATGGTAGCAGACTACACAGAGATGCCGAAGAAGAAATATTACATCAGGTACTATTTGTTAGTATTATACTAATTATAAGAATTTCCACTCACTTCACTGCTAATTTCAGCAGACATTTTTTTTGGAGAGTTATGACTTTATGTTATCCATCTTAGGTTCAAGAAAATCCTTCAACATCTATCAGAGAAATAGAGCAAACTATTGAAGTGCCAAAAACGACAGTTTGGCGAGTGTTAAAGCAACACCGTTATAAACCATTTAAGTTACACGTTAGTCAAACTCTTCGGCCTGGGGACGATATGAGACGGTTGGATTTTTGTAACCAACTTAATATCAAAATGATGGAAAATCGCAACTTTCTCAATCAAATAATTTGGACGGATGAGTGCAATTTTTCCACTAATGGAATGTTTAATCGTAATAACGAGCACTACTGGTCTGTTGAAAATCCACGAATTAACAGGCAAATGCGAGGACAAGGCCACCGGTCCTTTAATGTGTGGGTTGGAATCTGGAAGGATAGGCTCCTTGGGCCAATTATTTACGAAGGTATCCTAATGGCTCAACGCTACCTCGCATTTCTCACACACGAAATATCAGACCTTTTGGATGATGTTCCGCTAAACGAAAGATGGACTCTCTGGTGGCAAATGGACGGATCTCCTCCTCATAATGCTGGGATAATAAGTGAATATCTTAACGGCGAATTTCCTGATAAATGGATGGGAAATAGGGGACCACTTAGGTGGCCAGCAAGAAGTCCAGATTTAACCCCTTTAGATTACTTCCTCTGGGGCTATTTAAAAAATATGATTTATAAGACGCCACCGCAAAATATAGGATAGGGTTGTTAATGAACTTCGTCAAATTCCCATGCGAACCATTCAAAGAAGCGTAAACAATTCTTGAAGAAGAATTCGTTACTGTATTCAAGAAGGAGGAAACATGTTCGAACATTTATTATAATAATTTTTGTTTGTTTGTCTGTGTAATTATTTTGTTGTTACCTATCGATAAATTTGCATTGTCGCTATTATGACCGTGTCACATAGACATACTTGTTTGAGTTGTTTTTTAATGTTTTTTTTTTAAATTGTTTAAATGTTTTTATATTTTTTTGGATGTTCTAACGAGTTTAACAAATTAAATAAGTAGAACTACTGTAATTATTCCTTGCTGGATCCAAGAAGGCGGAATCTTGTTCTTCGTATTTTTCTCATTATTTTAGTTCGCAGTCGATCAAACCATAAAGTGTTATATATTGCTAAAATCAGCATAACATTCTCCATCCAACGACATAAAAATATATCTTAACCCCCATAAGAAAAAATAAACCTGATGATGGTTCAGAATAAACGAAACGTCACATAATATTTTTAATACCGTATTAGTATTGTGCGTAAAAAGGTGCCTTAATAATGTTTAATCGAATTTTGAAAATTCCTAATAATAAGGTGGCCAAACGCGAAAAACGAAAATCGAATTTTTAGTTTTTTGAGCATAAAACCAAATCCATTCGAGTTAGCTCAAATTTCTTTTCAGATTATTACTCGGCATCAAATTTAGCAAAAGTGCCGAATTTAAACCTATATCCTATCTCTTATAATAAGCGAGATCCCTATGTTTGCCCTCGAATTTGGGATAGCCTGTACACATATCAAACGACAAATCAATTTTTTCAAACTCTATTTAATATCTACCTTCCGCACTTTATACCAAAATGACAATACTGGCCATTTGCAATATTTTTTATAATTGTTTTTCTAGGGGTTTTCATTAAGGATCTTGCATCTTTCGGAAGAAGAAATTTTTGTTAACGTAATATTTCCAACAATTCACTCAATGTTTTATGTGATACATTATTTTTAACAGCCCATTTCCTAAGATTGTCCACTAAAAGATCTTGATTTTGACAAGAAACTTTGTTCGTGTCTCCAATTACAGGTGTTGGATCATCGTTTCTATTACATGTATCTAAATTAACGGATTTCACGCCCAAAAAAAGGTACAGTTTCCCTAATTCACTACTATCAGTAATGCCATGTCCATTACAAGCAAAGTTGCCTGATTCTACATTAACACTTAGATTCATATCTACCAAGTTGTTTTTTATCGTGATTATTTAACGATTTAGAACAGAATGGTTTGTTATTGTCTGGTTTGATCCCTATTGTGACCTTTTTAAAATATTCATTTACTTAATCGTCGTAAGTGGCGTCGAAATATGTTAGACAAAGTTTTTTATTCGTACAAATCTGAAAACATTCACTGTAGCATCCATAAATCAATTGTAATTCAATTCAATATAGGTTTATTAGATAAACTGTGTAGTTGTCAATCTGTGAAAAGCCAGATTGTGATTGAGCGATGCATTCTTATTAGAAAATGAGAAGTTATGTAATACAATCACGTTCACTTAAAATATTTAACTTACCTGTTGGTTAAAAATAATAATTACAAACTGTTAGTAGGTAGCTGATTGGAAAATCCACAAGAAAAGTATGAAAACGCCAAAGGCTTATCCCTTGGAATACATTAATTCATAACATGCAATTTCACTACCTATCTTATACTAATAATTAGATGATAGCATATTACTTACCTTCATGTAGCTCTAAAGTTCACAATGCCGGTGCCATGGCGGTTAAATACAAAACACTTTCTTAAAATCCGCTTGAAACCAAATCTAAAAAAAAATACTAGTCGTTGACGAACTTCATAAAATTGCGTAGGCGTTGGTAAGTTGTAGTTGTAACTACACAAGTACACAGCAGAGAATGAATCATGTCGTGCCTATTTCAATACTGGGTTCGGAATTCGCTTCGGCGCTCGCTGAATTGCGGGAAAATAATATTCTCATAAACATAAATTATAATGGGTATCTAATACCTGGACATTTCGTGGGCAACATACCGCACTGAAAATTTCAGTGGTAAATCTAAGATTAACAACTTCTTGATGTACTTTATGCTTTAAATAAACAAAGTCATGTTTTTATTAAACATAATTTCTAATGCAGATCTATGTTTGATGTCTAATGGCTATCCAATGGATAACTCAAAATGACATGGACGTGTACGGATGTCATGGATGTCTAATAGATATCCAGTGGATGTGTTGGGCCTTTATAATGTTTGGGTTCAATTTCAATCTTTTATCAAAGTTATCCTCAATATAATGTTATTAATTACAATTGCAATTAATTGAACTTACTTTCTTCAGTATTGACACACGCAGTCTTTGTATAAGCTTTTAAGATTTGCAACAGTCAAATGAATCAAAGGTGATAATATTTAAGTCAAATTCTAAATGCAGACTGTTTTGTTTACAGCATTGCATAAAAATGAGATTCTAATTCTATGTTAGTATCCTTAACGTTAACATGCAAAAACCATCCTTTACAAATGATCAACAAAATACATTTTCGTTCAGCATTTGTATCCAAAAATAAATTTTAGAATAAATAAAACATCAATTTTCGTTTATTTGTACTATCAAAAGGTCTTACTTGTTATTACTTCATTGAAAAGCTGATGATGTAATGTTTGCCCTCCTTGTACCGGAAAGGGGGCCTCGCATGTGTTATAGACTGCTGCGCCCTCCTTTCTTTGTTATTTTTACTATCTTCTTTGGATCTTTGTTGGGGATGAATACTATTCTAGTTTTCTTTCACCAATTAATGATTTTAGTCAATAATTGTTCGATAAATTTACACTACAGTTTTTATATAATTGTTCAGTTTTAACTACAAATAGCCTGCGCAACAACGTGCAAGCTATTTACAAACAAATTGATTACGGTTATGAGACATATAAACGCGTCATCTTCACTTTTTATATGCATTTTCGATTATGGTGCAATCCGCCTTATTTCCGCCAACTCGACAACAATTACACTTTATATTATTTTAGCTTCTCTCGCACTCATACGGAAAATATAATTTATATCCTCTTCACACAATACTAACTGGCTTTTCGTTATAGTTGCGCAATATTAATCGCAGCATAAATCGAGCTGCGGCAATCGATTTTTCACACGTTTGGTTAACTTCAATTCAACCTTGATCGCTTACTTAGTGCGACCCTTTCTGTTCACTTACTTAGCGCCTTTTAACTTAACTGCCTTTTATCGCTTATTTAACGCGACTGACCTTGAAATACACATAATTATGACAGTGTCTCTACTTGTTCCCTTATACAAAACAGGCATATCCTCAAATTGCCTCAAATTGTTTAAAAACTCTCCAATTTACTATACCAATACTCATCGAAACAAGCTCAAACCTTTTATCTTAATATTAGCAGCGCGAAATTCGAATTTCTAATGCCTCCATTACATGGATCATGTGTGCTATCTGGGGTATATATCCTTGAGAGGAATGATTTTTTTCCCAAAAAAATTGCACTATTTTGGTAATTTCTTTGCATTGTCTAGTAATTAAATTTATATGGCAAATTTATCATTCTATATACTGGTTCAACCTCTATACGTGGTGTAAATTGTACGGTATAATGTTAAGTACTTTAGTAGTTGTCCTTGACATTAGGCGTGCGTATAATTTGTATTACGTTCTCCAGCCTTAAGACGAGAGATTTTAAACCCATAATTGGTTTTCTCATAAAGTACAGATATTGACTGGGTCGTAAAAACCTTCTTCCACTTAGCTACTTTTTGGATAGCATTGTCTAAACTTCAGTTCTTAAGATTGTTTCGTGGTAATTAAGGCTATTTATGCCTATCGATTAAAATGTATTATAAAAGATTTTAATGTCACGGTATACAAAAATTTTAATGTATATGTTACATGTTGATTTAATAATTTTTGACTAATACATTTTGAAATACCCATGGAATTTTCAAGAAGTCATTTCAAATAATTATTAAATCGTTTAACTCAAAATGGAATTTCTTGTAATGCTTTTCAAGTTACATAAGTCTTTATAATACTTATTTGGACACCTTCAATATTTAGTTATAAAAGTTCTATTAAAAGTTATTTGAATGTCTGTTTCTACCGTACGAATTATGTTTGGTGTAACCAATTTGTTGGGGCTTTAATTAAGCTCTTTGTCTGTATCTCTGGAATACTCTCGTATTTTCGTGTTACGTTTCGATGGAAAATTTTCGTATTATTACAATTAAAGTTATTAAGGATCATCTTCTAATCTATTAAAATTGAATAATCCAAGTTGTTATAATTTGAACTAAACACATTTTACCATTATGCTACATTAATTATGAAACGGATCGCGATTAATTATTTTCTTATCTATAGCAAATACATAGTTCCTGTTATACAAGTAAGTAATGAGAAACTAAAAAGAATTAATTGAAACTTAAAAACGTAACGTAGAGAGGGTGGGGAGATTAGGCACTAAACGTTAAACCTGATAGACGTAACAGAGCCCTCATACAAGTTGGGAGGAAGTATTTCCTAAATGTGCCTTTATTCCAAATTTCAATTGACATGCATTTATGACGTATATTGTATAAGATGTATAATAGTAACTTACTTCAAGAAAGATACAATTATTTTTAACTACAATTATAATAACACTTCAAATGAAACGAAACCGTTTCTAATTTCCACAAACTAATTTATTGACTAAAAATTGTTTCGGCACACAGTGTCTTCTTCAGATTCAATCTTAAAATCGTTCATTGATTCAAAACTCATATTAGATGTATGATCAGGATATAAATTAACCCTTAGTCCGTTTCATCCAATTTTATTCACTAAGAATGTTGATGCTGACATATGTTTCAGTCTAATACAAAAAGGAATACCATTATCAAAGCTTAAATGCTAAAAAGACAATAATTTACACAACATGTAACTTATCTAATAACCTCTAAACATTACTTCAATAATTATTTGTGGACTATGAAACCACCTCACACAGATAGCGTCAATGTACAAATAATTAATATAATTTCTTAAAAGATTAAAAATCTAAGAAAATTTTTTAAAGCAAGAAAAACGTGGTGGTTATGTTGGAAGTTAAGCTTAATAATTAGGTGTAAGCAACGCCAAGATGGTACTGCATTTGCCAGAATTCGGGGGCAATCGGTAATAACCTCGTTCAACACTGTTATTGCCATGTCTTTTAAATGTTTGTGTAGTTCTATGTTTTCGTAATTAATTAGATTTCTGTATCTGTCTGAGCTGTATAGAAAGTCTACGTCAGTATTGTGATTAAAATTATGTTTTGACTTCAAAATGTGTGTAGCTAAGTCAGATTTGTTGTTGAGGACGTTCTTAGTTTTTTATAGCTCATACGTGTTCACTCTCCCTCACCCTCACGTTACGGCTAGTCACGCCTATGTATCTAGCGTTACAATCCTGGCATTTCAATCTATACACCCCTGATTTATCTATTTTATATATGGTGTCTTTATTGTTGCCGATTGCATTGGTAAGGTTGTTACAAAACTTAGGCTTAAACATAGGAGATTGTTTATCCCCCCCTGTTGAGTGAAATCTTCCTTAATCACATTGAAACCACCTATTTGAATGGTAATCACTTCTTCCAAAAATATGTTAAGTTTTGGTACAGATATGTAGATGATTTTATATGCCTTTTTACCGGAAGTCAGGAAGAATTACAAATATTTCATTCAAAAATAAACCAGGGGCACCATAACATAAAGTTGACTGTTGAACATGCGGAAAATAATACCTTACCATTTCTAGACATTAAGTTAAATGTAATAGATAATAACTTTAGTTTCGAGGTCTACCGTATGCCACCTCACACGGATAATATATTACCGTTTGTTAGTAATAACCTCTATCAACATAAGTTAGGAGCCATACACTCAATGATTAATAGATTACTAACCATACCTATGCCATTAGACAAATTTGAGAAAGAACTGGACACTATCAAAAATGTTGCCGGTTTAATACCCATAGAAGCAGACGATGCCACATATTTCGGCTCTATACCATACCTTAACAATACTTCTGAATGAATCCACACAGTATTTAAAACCTGCCAATACAATATTGCTCAAAAAGTAACTAGCAATGCAATCGGCAACAATAAAGATACCATACATAAAATCGATAAATCAGGGGTGTATAGATTGAAATGCCAGGATTGTAACGCTAGATACATAGGCATGACTAGCCGTAACGTAAGGGTAAGGGTGAGTGAACACGTAAGAGCTATAAAAACTAAGAACGTACTCAACAACAAATCTAACTTTGCTACAGACATTCTACAGTCAAAACATAATTTTAGTCACAATACTGACGTAGACGTTCTATACAGCTCAGACAGATACAGAAATCTAATTAATCACGAAAACCTAGAAATACACAAACATTTAAAAAACATGGCAGTAACAGTGTTGAACGAGGTTATTACCGATTGCCCTCGAATTCTGGTGAATGCAGTACCATCTTGACGTTGCTCACACCTAATTATTAAGCTTAACTTCCAACATAACCACCACGTTTTTCTTGTTTTAAAAAATTTTCTTAGACTTTTAATCTTTTACGAAATTATATTAATTATTTGTACATTGACGCTATCTGTGTGAGGTGGTTTCATAGTCCACATATAATTATTGAGGTAATGTTTAGAGGTTATTAGATAAGTTACATGTTGTGTAAATTATTGTTTTTTAGCATTTAAGCTTTGATAATGGTCTTCCTTTTTGTATTAGGCTGAAACATATGTCAGCATCAACATTCTTAGTGAATAAAATTGTATGAGAGACTAAGGGTTTATTTATATCCTTCAATCTTAAGGTTTAAGATTGAATCTGTCGAATGTGTCGAAACAGTTGGAAATTAGAAACTATTTCATTTTATTTTGAGTGTTCTATGAATTTCCAACAAATAAAAGCCAGCACAATTCAATTACAATAATAAGATATTTTGGCGTCATTAAATGATAATGTAGGTACACAAACAATGCTCAAACTTTGACAGCACGATTATTTCAATTGAGTATTATTAGTTTCACAATGTAAACCGCTAAGAAACAGACTGAAAGTTGTAAATAAATTAAAATATAGCACTTAAAGTTTCAAACGAAACATGTACGCGAAAAAATGATTAAACTATATGTAACTATATGTCCAGAAGATTGACGTCAAGAATTCGGGAGCCAGTATATGAGGTCAACGTAATGTAATTCAAATAATTTTTTTAGAGTTCTAGGTTGCGAAATAAAAACTTTTGTTAAATTATTATCTATACTGTACGTTGGAACAGTATAAGATGCTAGTGGTTGATTACGGATATCTATGTGCTGTGCTTAACAATTTAATGAATTCTACACTACCCTTCAGTCCACTGGTTCAGAACTCATAATTTTTACAGGGACATCCTGTAGAATCTCTAAATACCAAAAACAAATTATCATACATAATACCACAATCTATAATCCGGGAAAAAGCGATGTTGCCTGGAAACTGCATGAGTTAGTTTTCTATGTTGGTCAAAAGTTAAAAGAGCCCGACTCCGAAGGAGGAGGGCTCTTCTTTTAATCAAGAGCGAAAACCAACGAATACGGTTTCCTTAAGGAAACATTATCTGATTACACGTGGTATTCGGTAGAATATTTCAGAATAGAAAAAAGTATATATATATATATATATATATATATATATATATATATATATATATGTGTGTGTGTGTGTGTGTATATATATATATATATATATATATATATATATATATATATATACAGGGTGTTTCATTAAGGCTGGCCACCGGCCATATTTCAGAAACTAATGGACATAAAAAGTGGAGAAAAAAAATTCATTATAAAAGTCGCCACGAGAAAATCCTGGAAATTATTTTTAAGTTCCGTAATTCCTCGCAAGGGGGTGCAATTGAAAATTAAAAAATAAAATTATAAATTTCTCCGAAAATTCCCACATTAAGGGATACCTTTGGTAACATCGTTAGAAAGCTTAGAGAATTCTGCATCATTTTGGTCTAAGGCTCATTGGCGTACCGACCTTAATAAGAGTGGGGGAAGCTATTGAATGTGTAATCATTTAAATCGCTGTTATTTTTAAACGACTTATCCGATTGTAGTAAACCTAGGCTTGTTTAGAAGAAAAAGGTAAGTACTTTTAACTGTCGCATCCATTGGTACGCGATAGTTCATAATAAAATTGTTAGAGGGCGCAATTTGTAATAATACCAGTATTTTTGATTTTATTCAGAAAAATTAAATCATACGGTATAATTATGACATCATAAGCGGAAAGTAGCTTAAATTTGTAACAAAAAACGTAAATAACGCAATTTGATATCTTTATTTGTTCCAGAGTTATGGCGAAAAGAAGACTTTTTAACCGTTTAATTTAATAATTGATTGTTGCTATGGTTTCTTAAGGTGTATAGGTTGGATTAGTAATGAGGAATCTGCATTTATCATAGTCTGTGCCTCCCTTCACACTCTATCTAGCCTTAGGACTAGTCCAAACTAAGCAAATTGCAAAATTTGGAGCGTGTTTAGAGGCCAACGAGCCATAACAACGGTATCAAAGTAATGATTGATTTTTGTTTAAGAAACTCTTTAATAGAATGGTAAAAAATCATGAACAACTGTTAAAAAACAAGTGAAAAGCTATAAATGTTCAAATTGACGGCCGTTTTGTAAAATACAACTATTAATTCTTCTTCTTGTACTGGAAACAGCTGTTTCGATTTCGTCTCGTGGAATCGAATTTATTGCAATTTCAATTCGGTGAATCATGTCCTCTCGGGTGGTTGGCCTCGTTTCGTAAACAATATCTTTTGTTGTTTTTTACAAAACGGCCGTCAATTTGAACATTTGTAGATTTTCACTACTTTTTTAACAGTTGTTCATGATTTTGTACCATTCTATTGAAAAGTTTCTTAAACAAAAATCAATCATTACTTTGATATCGTTGTTATGGCCCGTTGGCCTCTAAACACGCTCCAAATTTTGCAATTTGCTTAGTTTGGACTAGTCCTAAGCCTAGATAGAGTGTGAAGGGAGGCACAGACTATGATAAATGCAGATTCCTCATTACTAATCCAACCTAACATGAAATGGGACGTAATAGGATTAGCAGAAATCAAAAGAAGAGGAGAAGGATGTTTGCAGCTCGAATCTGGAAATATCCTATACTATAAAGGAAGAGAAAACGAAAGCCTCGACGGGGTAGGATTTCTAATCAGTAAAAAACACAGAAACAAAATTAGACAATATATAGGACTAACAGAAAGAGTGGTACTTATAGTTCTAAACTTAGACAAAGCCAGCAGTCTCAAAATTATACAAGTCTATGCACCAACATCCAGCCACGAGGACGAAGAAGTTGAACAATTCTATGACAGCATGACACAAGCACTGAATGACTATAAAAGTACCTATACACTCGTCATAGGTGATTTCAATGCCAAACTAGGAAAGAAGTTAGAAGACACAGAAAATAGAATAGGCAACTTCGGATATGGAACACGAAATGAAAGAGGGGAGATGCTCATGAACTTTTTGGAAGCCAACAGACTCTTTGCTATGAACAGCTTTTACCAGAAAAAACCACAAAGAAAATGGACATGGGCATCACCAAATGGAATAACAAAGAATGAGATAGACTATGTCCTAACAAAGCAAAAAGATATCATCCAAGACGTTACGGTTATCAATTCTATCTCAGTGGGAAGCGACTACAGAATAGTGCGAGCAAAAATACAAATAAAGAAAAAAATAGATAGGAAAAAATTCAGGCAGTCTTGCAAAAGAATAGACACAACACTCCTGCAAGAAAACAAAGAACAATATGAACACCTGTTAAAAGAAGCCAACACTCTAAAACTAAACGAACTAAGCCTAGATGAGATGAACTCAGTAATAACAAAAATAATATTAGAAATAAGCTCAAAATTAGCAACAAGACAAATATATAAACAACAAAAAATAAGTAATAAATCTCAAGAAATGCTCCGAGAACGTCGAAAGATGCTAAATGAAAATAAAAGAAATACGCCAGAGTTCAGAGAAATAAATAAAAACATAAGGAAACAAATAAAAGAAGATCTCAAACAACATCAAGAAGAACGAGTATCGAAAATAATAGAAGAAAATCGAAATTTAAGAAACATGAAGCCCAAAGCAGGGAAAGCAAAAATAATAAAGCTCAAGAACCAAGAAGACAACGAAGAACGAGACCTGAACAAAATATTACAAATAACAGAGGACTACTACACAAAACTATACGATTCAAATAATGCTCCTCCACCAAAATCTAAAGAAAACCTAGCAAGGAAAATAACAAATGTTAACTCAGAGGAAATGCCGGAAATTAACGAAGATGAAATAATTAAAGCCATAAAGGAAATAAAAGAAACAAAGCAGCAGGGAAGATGAGATATTGGCTGAAATGCTTAAAGAAGGAGGCAATAAAATAGTGTCCTACCTAAAAATATTATACAACAAATGCTTATTCGAGGGTAAGATACCAAAAAAATGGAAAAACGTGAAGACAATTCTAATATATAAAAAGGCGACCCAGCAAAACTAGATAATTACAGACCTATATCGCTCCTATCGCAAATCTACAAAACGCTCACAAGAATAATTAATAACAGACTGGCAAACAAATTCGATAACTATCAACCCGTTGAACAGGCAGGCTTCAGGAAGGGATACAGCACATACGACCACTTACATACTCTAAAACTACTAATAGAAAAAACCAACGAGTATAACCTCCCCCTATACTTGGCACTAATAGACTATGAGAAGGCCTTCGATACCGTGGAAACATGGGCAGTGGAAGAAGCATTAGTAAACTGCAGAATAGACTCCCGATATCGAGATCTGATACATAACATATATAAAGATGCAACAATGACAGTACAACTAGATGAGGAACTAAAACGGAACGAATACCAATCAAAGGGAGTGAGACAAGGAGATACGATCTCCCAAAATTATTTACCTTGGCAATGGAGGATATATTTAAAACTATCAACTGGGAAGGAAAAGGAATCTGTATAAATGGAAAATACCTAAACAACCTTAGATACGCCGACGATGTGATTTTGTTTGCTAGTAGAAAAGAAGATTTACAAGAAATGATCAATGATATACACCAAAAATCCGCAAGAAAAGGTCTAAAATTGAATCTGAAAAAAACTAAAATAATGTCAAACAGCCACGATCAATATAGAATAACAGTAGAGGACATCGAAATAGAACAAGTCACTGACTACATATATTTAGGCCAAATCATAAAACTAAACAAGGAAAACCAAACCGCCGAAATAACCAGAAGAGTGCGAATGGGATGGGCAGCTTTTGGCAAACTGGGGCTCGTACTAAAGAACCAAAAGATTCCTCTACACCTAAGAACCAGAATATTCAACACATGCATTCTACCAAACATCACATATGGAGCTCAAACATGGACGTTCACAACATCAAACTTGGACAAAATTAGAAAGACACAGAGAGCTATGGAGAGGCAGATGTTGGGGATCACACTTAAAGATAGAAAAAGAATTGACTGGATACGAAGGAAAACAAAAGTCATAGATGCCATCGAACAAGCAGCCAAACTAAAATGGCGCTGGGCCGGGCATAATGAACGTCTCCAAGAACAAAGATGGAACCATCAGATAGGGAAATGGCGCCCATACATTGGAAAAAGATCGGTAGGCAGGCCACAAATGAGATGGAAAGATGATATAGTAAAACACGCAGGCTTAATGTGGCAACGAGTAGCTCAAGACAGAGAACATTGGAAACAGTTAGGGGAGGCCTACATCCGGAAATGGAAAGGATAGAAAATAGGCTTAAAGAAAGAAAGAAAATCCAACCTATACACCTTAAGAAACCATAGCAACAATCAATTATTAAATTAAACGGTTAAAAAGTCTTCTTTTCGCCATAACTCTGGAACAAATAAAGATATCAAATTGCGTTATTTACGTTTTTTTGTTACAAATTTAAGCTACTTTCCGCTTATGATGTCATAATTATACCGTATGATTTAATTTTTCTGAATAAAATCAAAAATACTGGTATTATTACAAATTGCGCCCTCTAACAATTTTATTATGAACTATCGCGTACCAATGGATGCGACAGTTAAAAGTACTTACCTTTTTCTTCTAAACAAGCCTAGGTTTACTACAATCGGATAAGTCGTTTAAAAATAACAGCGATTTAAATGATTACACATTCAATAGCTTCCCCCACTCTTATTAAGGTCGGTACGCCAATGAGCCTTAGACCAAAATGATGCAGAATAGTCTAAGCTTTCTAACGATGTTACCAAAGGTATGCCTTAATGTGGGAATTTTCGGAGAAATTTATAATTTTATTTTTTAATTTTCAATTGCGCCCCCTTGTTAAGATGAGATAGTAACTTACGATCGTGGATACTGTTATAAACTTTGAAGTAGTATTGAAAGAAGACATTTCAATTTAAATTTGAATTAGACGTCAAAATCAATTTTTGGACTTTGACAAAAAAATCATTGTCATAGTTATAAGAAAACAAAGAATATGGTTATGAAATCAATGTAAAAGAAATTCATTCGTTCAAGGGGATTATCGCTATGATCTTAGCCAAGTTGCATTGCTGTATAGGAGTAAACTGTACATGAAAGAAATATTCCAATCAATTTACTAGAAAAATTGTACTCTTGTTTAAAGTCGATAAAATTAACGGTTTAGGAGAAATTTACTTTTTTATGTCGAGGTGTCTCCGAAGAATCGCATTCGCCATTTACTGCATAAACAGACATTCTGAAGAAAGCTGCCATTAATTATCCCTTCTTATTAAAAATATCTGAAAACAGTATTAAAACACAATAAAGCAATTTCATTTAATGCAATTTTTGTTTATTAAATCACTTAATAATAAATTTAGTACATAAAATAAAATAATGTTTATACACCTATTTGCAAAATCCAGCAAATCGATTCGGCAATTTGTTAGTGACCAAAAAATGAGTTGTTCTGTCTCAGTACAGTACAATATTTACATTGTTGAATATTGTTTGGTAATTGGACTTGGTATATTAGTGATCTGAATGATACTGAGCTGTGGTGGAAATAGCAAACCATGACTAAAAACCGGGAAAGGTTGACTTATTTTAGTATTTGTTTTTTTTCTGTACTAGGCTTGTTATTTGGAAAGTATGAGAAAAGAAAGTCGCTTAAAACCAGTTTTGGTGATTGAACAATTTTGTTAAACGAAAATGGATTTTGTCATAAAACAGCTTGGGAAACTGAAATATGGAAGTGGTTCTAAAAAACGTGTTGACGTAGTTACTGTAATGTATTTAACTAGGAAATGTGCGGCACTGAATAAAATTTACGAACATTTAAATAGACTGGACAGTTGACATTTTCTTAGACTGTTACAATGTTGTGCCGAATCTGATTTCTTAAGGTAGAATATTGAAGATGATATACTTCAAATGCAAAAAAAGGTGAACAACTCAGGTTTTAAATGGAATTACCAGATGTTACTATAATGAGAATTACGTTTCTATGGTAATAGAAGCATGGATCGTACATAATAATACACCAGCGTAGCATGATGAAATTGTACACTAGTCAAAAATTTGTAATGAGACTTCACAATAGAAGACACAGAGACCACCCTAATCAGTAAAATTAAATCATAAAAGCCTCTTTCCTCCACTGTCTTTATAAAGTTTACCATGATTTAAAGCACATGATAGTTTCGTCCCGTCAAAAGTGCATGTTCTCTATACAACACGATGGCTGAAAGATGACACTATCTTAATATCTAGGCTGTAAAATTTAGATAATTGACCTGTGAATGCTAGGAGGTAAGTCAATAATCAAATATCATTGCCAACATCGTCCAAATAAATTTAAAATATGAAAGAAATAAGGAATAAAAACAAAGTAATAGTGTTCTAAACAAACATTGAGTATTATTATAAGTTTTTGTTATGAACAAATATGTTCAAAAGTAAATATGCAATTAAAAATTGTTTTAATTTTATTACACACCAAAGCAACTTGACTAATATTAAATTATTGTAAGTTCTTGTTATGAACGAATAAGTTCAAAAGCAAATAGGAAATTAAAAATTATAATTAATTTTTTTAAATACATGAATAAAAAGCTTACCTCGAGTAGGATTTGAACCTACGACCTGTACTTTGCTAGAGTACCGCGCTATACAACTGCGCTATCGAAGTACAAGCCCCTAATCGATGTGAATTTTGTCTTTATTTATGTAGAACTGATGCAAATTTTAAATTTAATGAGATAATCAAATTACTTATATTAATGGAATGTGAGCCTTCAATATCACAAGCATTCACACACACCAAAGTAACTTAACTAATATTAAATTATTAAAAGTTTTTGCTTGTGCCTCATGTGTTATGCGTTATCCGTTATGCGTTATGCGTTATGCAATATGCGTTATGCGTTATGCGTTATGCGTTATGCGTTATGCGTTATGCGTTATGCGTTATGCGTTATGCGTTATGCGTTATGCGTTATGAGTTATGCGTTATGCGTTATGCGTTATGCGTTATGCGTTATGCGTTATGCGTTATGCGTTATGCGTTATGCGTTATGCGTTATGCGTTATGCGTTATGCGTTATGCGTTATGCGTTATGCGTTATGCGTTATGCGTTATGCGTTATGCGTTATGCGTTATGCGTTATGCGTTATGCGTTATGCGTTATGCGTTATGCGTTATGCGTTATGCGTTATGCGTTATGCGTTATGCGTTATGCGTTATGCGTTATGCGTGTTGCGTGTTGCGTTTGCGTTATGCGTTATGCGTTATGCGTTATGCGTTATGCGTTATGCGTTATGCGTTATGCGTTATGCGTTATGCGTTATGCGTTATGCGTTATGCGTTATGCGTTATGCGTTATGCGTTATGCGTTATGCGTTATGCGTTATGCGTTATGCGTTATGCGTTATGCGTTATCGTTATGCGTTATGCGTTATGCGTTATGCGATATGCGTTATGCGTTATGCGTTATGCGTTATGCGTTATGCGTTATGCGTTATGCGTTATGCGTTATGCGTTATGCGTTATGCGTTTTGCGTTTTGCGTTATGCGTTATGCGTTATGCGTTATGCGATATGCGTTACGAGTTATGCGTTGTGCGTTGTGCGTTATGCGTTATGCGTTATGCGGTATGCGTTGCGTTATGCGTTATCATTATGCGTTATGCGTTATGCGGTATGTATGCGTTATACTTGCGTTATCGTTATGCGTTATGCGTTATGCGTTATGCGTTATGCGTTATGCGTTATGCGTTATGCGTTATGCGTTATGCGTTATGCGTTATGCGTTATGCGTTATGCGATATACGTTATGCGTTATTCGTGATACGTTATGCGTTATGCGTTATGCGATATGCGTTATGCGTTATGCGTTGTGCGTTGTGCGTTGTGCGTTATGCGTTATGCGGTATGTGGTATGCGTTATACGTTATGCGTTATGCGTTATGCGTTATGCGTTATGCGTTATGCGATATACGTTATGCGTTATTCGTGATGCGTTATGCGTTATGCGTTATACGTTATGCGTTATGCATTATGCGTTATGCGGTATGCGTTATGCGTTATGGGTTATGCGTTAAGCGTTTTGCGTTATGCGTTATGCGTTATACGTTATGCGTTATGCGTTATTCGTTATGCGTTATGCGTTATGCGTTATGTGTTATGCGTTATGCGTTATGCGTTATGCGTTATGCGTTATGCGTTATGCGTTATGCGTTATGCATAGTAAGTTTAAAAACAGTTTTTCATTTTTGATTGAAAAACTGCCACTTTTGTATTAATTCTATAGAATTACAGAATTTTTTATATTTAAATCACAATTAATGGGAAATTAGGTATGTGCCCAATAAGGTGTTTTTATTTTATCAATTAGGACGCTTTTTAATTTCAATTACATCCTTGATGTCATAAATATTCCCGTTTTGCTAGTAGTGTTTTGAATTAAAATGGAGAAAAACAGGTACCGTCTTATCAGTGAAATAATGAAATCAAAACAATTTGTAATTGCATTGTTAGTTGTATTTCTTCTTATCAGTCTTAATCCACTGTAGATTAATTGATTTTTTGTTTTTGTACAATTTCATTGAAGTTAATTCATATTAAAAATATATTACTCGCATTATCAATTCCTGTATGTGAAGAAAAACAACTGCCTTGGAGCTGTATTAAATTCCGTAAAGTAAACCATAATGACATTCAATTATATTATATAATTCCTTTATAATGCAATAAAAATAAGGTCATTTGTTTGTTTTTATAAATACACATATATTCAAATTCATTAAAAATATAAAAAATATAATTCTTCTTTTTATCTAACAGATTTCCAAGTCGAACCACGCATTACGTATTTTCATAACAAACTGGTTGTTTCAGAGAATATCTACGTACCCGTAATACAATGAAAATTTACCTGACTATTATAATACGTTCTTGTTTATTGGCAACATTTAAGGGGTGTCCAAAATTTCTACGTTAGATCGCCTCGGGGAGTGAGGTTTTTTATTGACGTCGGGTGCACAATAGGTTATGTATACAAAAAGTAATACAGTTTTTGAGGAAAACCGGTTTCTTGTGATAACCGTTAATCAGTAGCTATCGGAACGTTTAGGGTTTCTTGACTATAACCTCAGATAGGATAGTGTTCCGCTTAGGAAAATTTTGCCAACCACTGCTTAATTAAAAATATTAATAAGCTTTAAAATGACGATTCCCAATTCAATGCTGTATATAAAGAAAACTTTTGGTCTGCTGGAGGTCAGAAGAATTGCGAATGTTTAATACTTACATGTTTTCTCATATTTTGTACATGCTTTACTATAGAGAAATTATACAATCTCTATATGTTTGGATAACAATTATAGTTTTAGTTCTTGGTAAAGGATTAAACAATCTAATATCCTAAAATTGTACCATTCGTTTGTGGGCATTGCTAAATTTAACGCAAGAATCAATTTTTACTCACAGATTTCATAAAAGAAGATATACCTTTAATAATCGGTTAAAATCTTGGTTAAGTTAATAATGACTAAAAATATTTACAGATTTTAAGTGTACGAAGTTCGCATGACTAAAGTGAGATTAAAGGTTAAGTAATACAAAGATAGTGTATCCTTATTCACATGAGTTTTTTCTTTTTGCCATTCAAATATGTTACATTATTTTAGATGAAATAGATATATCAAATTCTGTAAATCAGTCTTTTAAAGGGTAAAATAAACTTAAGGCGAGGCAAACTTTTAGATCTATACCACAGCGCATCTGAAAATGAAAACCACGAGTAAAGGAAACTATTCAATAGAACGTGGGTGCCATTCGCAATTTTATAGTTACTAGAAAGTTTATACTCCTTTACTCAAATTGAATGACGTACTTTAAAGGAGTTTCTTGTATAAGACACTAATATTGATGAAGTGTTATTTCATCAAAATAAAGAAATATTGTTGTCTGCCTTTAAGATTTTTTGTTAAGTGTATTTAGAGATTAATCTGTCGAGTTTTTACACATATTTTTTTTTGTAGATCCAGTCAGGGAAAACTTAATTTATTAACCTAAAAAAGAAAAACAGAATCAAACCTATTAAGATCTCTTGAGAGTAAAGATAAATTAAACCATCTTGAAATTTCGTGCTTGTGACTCATTTATCAGTTAAAAGGTGGTGGTATCATGTAGAGGTTTATTTATCTTTCAACATTCGTCAAAAAATTGAACCGCTACATTCCGAAAGAGTTGCTTCATTGCAATTAGAGGGTACATATGAGATGTCTTCATACAAAAAATAAATAAAGAGAATAGACATTCTTAACAGTATTTTATATGCAGAAAATCTAAATCCTACTACAAGTGATTGAACAAAATACCGACTATTGTTTCGTCTTTCGATCTCGTTTATTACGATCCCTAACCGAATATATATCACAAGGGTATTTTGTAGTACACACATAGGAATCTGCCGTAGTTCCAAATTATGCAGCTAATAAATAAGATTCCTACGAATCTAATAAAAGAATCATGAATTTCATCTCAACGACTTTGCTAGTATTTTCTACGTCAAGTGATTGGTCGTTGACAAATTAAATTCGAAGTTATCGTCTGAATCCAATTCTTCAAGTTAAGTGGATTAAGTTTAAGAATAATGAAGTACAATTTATTTTATTAGGTAGTTTAAAGAATTTTAAAACAAAACTTTTAGTTCTTATGCTCCTCATGGGAAACGTTTAAGTATTAATCTGTATAGAACAGAACAAATATGTGTTTTCAATAAATGAATCTACATATTCTGGATATAATGAGCCTTTTTAAAGACTCGTAAAGGAATTTTGTATGAAAATTTGAAATAATCTTTTGTGTGGGCATGCATCAAGGTTTACATCACAAATAGGTGCGTTGTGGTTATTTCATTGTGCGTGTACAGCTCTCTACAATTATGAAACTTAATAATTTGCATTTCCGCGCACTATTTCTACAGGTTTAAATAAAGTTTAAACAAAGTGATTAATTCTAATCCAAAAGTTTGATTAAACTCTTTCACGTAACTTTGTGTATAATTTTTGCCACGGACGATGAAAGTTGGGATTCATATCGTGTCGATCGAGAAAAGGAATGAGTTACACGACTACAATAGTTTTGCACGTACTGTATAGTTGCGTATTTGAGGCGGCCAATATCGAATTCAGAAATAAATAAAGGTGTTTTGAAAGCTGATTCCTTCGTAGTTGCCTCAAGACCAGTTTTTATAATACAGGCTCGCCTAACGGCTCGCCAATAAACTTCTCCTCTCACCAGTAAAAACTTATTTTCTATGCTAATAATATAAAAAGCTAGATCTATGAAAATCAACATAAACCATTTATTTTCAGTTTAAATTGGAACTTTCTGTTCTGCCGATATCTTTTAAGGTAAGTACCATAGTTTACATTCTCTTTGACGAATAACGCTCAATATCAAATACTTTCTTTTTACTCTTATTATTCCCTAATAATATTAACTAGCATAGTGTAATTACTAACGTTCGTTAAGATATGAGTTGCTTTAGGTGGAAATGTTTTTTTGGTGTTTGGTAAAATAAAGTTTTTTGGCAGTAAAATTATGACGGTGTTACAGTAATTACATTCTACATAATTTTTAAATTTCAAGTATCTACCTAAAGTGTACTTTCATGTATAACTCTAAAGGTAATACTTTTAAATGCCTTTTCGTTAATATCATGAGATGCAATTCAATTTGTTTCTTTAATTAGGAGATACTATAATTTTTTTGTCACACATATAACGCATGCTCCGTAAACCTGCTAGTACCTTTCGCTTGCCGCTAGACCTCACCAGGTACTACTAGAATATATAAAATTTATCCATGCAAACCCCACGGTTTGTGAGATAATGGAACTTATTTAGAATTGTCCACAACAACGTGTTTTTTGTTTTCCAAGCACTTAAATGTAAAAACTTTATAACCATTCCCAATAATTATTATTTAACTTAAGTAAATAAATAAGCATAATTAATTATAATTCTGAACAAAAAGAACTCTGTAATCTTCTGTTCTGCTGAGAAATAGATACCTAACGTTGACCCTCTGGAGTTGTTGCGTAGATTATATAAATATATATATATATATATATATATATATATATATATATATATATATATATATATATATATATATATATATATATATATATATATACGAAATCTTGCTATGTACCTTTAGTTTGCATGCATTCAGAAAGTTACCACATTCTAAAATGGAACAAATCATGGGAGTACTCTCATTACGAAAGAAAATGTACTTGACCTGTATCTGTATTAATAAAGGGCTTTGTGCTCACTCACTCACTCACTGACTGACTCACTCCTCAATCAACTCCCAGATCAGGCCGATAGGCCGAGAAGCTTCAACTTTGGGTGACATGAATCCCTTACGACGTAAGCGCACATTAAAGGAGGTTTTTCTGAAACTCAACCCTTAGGGGTAGAAATTATGGGTTGAAGAAATAGACGTTTTCGTAAACCTGATCTGATGGCGATTTGAAAATCGGGGATTCAATTCTCATTAATAATCGAACGGACCAATGCTACACCGTTTTCGGAAATTTTGCCTCAAAGGATAAAATTGGGTTCCAATAGGGATGAATTCTTTAAATAAAGTGAATATATCTTAAAAGCCGTTACGCCTAGAAGCACGAAGATTGATATTTGGATGTTGCTTGAGAAATAAAGAAACACGTGTTTTGACTTGTGTCCGAAATCATCCCTCAAGGATAGTTTATGGGGTGGAAAATATTTTCTAAATCAGTAATACACCTGCACCATCTCCACCACTTTTTTAACGTCACAAGTCCCGCCTCCTGGAATAACTTGGCAGCCATTTTTTACATGCCCACGAGCTAATACCGTGATTATTTAACTCGTTGGCAATTTCTTCAATGTTGGCATAATTCCTCGAGGCGAAACGTAACACATACTATACGTCCTCAATATAAATGGCTTTCTCGTTGTCGTGTTGGAAATGTGATGCAGCCTTTTTTAATATCGTCTCTAACACATTCTCTTCCCCTGCGGATGGATCAGTTCTATAATAAATTAAATTGTCTGTCGCACTTACAGCGGCAAAGGAACAAGGCTACTGAATTTCCGGAATACCTACAACATGAGCCTGTTAATCTTATTCGTTTTGGCAGTTTTGTAATAAAACTTGACCTCATATTGTCGGGAAAGTACGTCATGGAACTATTACTTAATAAGGTAAGACTCCATTTTAAATATCTCTCAGCTGCGAAGCTAACACCCAGCTATTAAATTTGTCACTGTATCCACGCCACTTGACCAGTTATTGTTTATATCGTCCTCGGGTCGTTTCTGCTAAAATCTGATCGACTTTGAATAGGGTATCTTTATCAACCGTAACAAATTGCAATTCCTCCTGGTAAAAGGTACCCACAACAGAATCATTATTAAGATCGCTTATGCTATAAACCGGAGGTCTTCTTTTTATCACTTCAGTAATTGTAAAACTTCCTCGCTCTAGTTCGTTTTATATCCCTCTCAAAGGTGTACTTCGTTCTGGCGATTCTAACATGTTCGCCGGCTTTATATTTAGGATGACGTGATGTGCCTAAGCCTATCGCGTACAGGTTATTCCACACTTCCAAAATATTGTCATCGTTTATAGCCGCAGGGGCCATCTTTATACTTGAATGAGTAAGCAGTGACAAGTTTTTGGAGCACATCAATTTATCTGTAAGAGTTTTTGTAGGTGAAATAACGCCACATCTTTGTTTTCAATGTTCTGTTAAATCTTTCAACTAGAGGTGCTTTTACATCAGGGTTATTTGTTACATATAAATTGATATTTTGTTTCTTGAAAAGTTTTGTACACTGACCGCCACAAACTCCTTCCTTTTATCCGTCTATAGATTTGCCGGTTTATTCTTACTTTCGGTGAATGCTTCAATTACAGATGCTGCTATCTTCGTTTTAAGAACTCTCACCCAGGCCCTATTGCTAAACACATCAATAACCGTTAGTATGTAGTTGTACCCACTATTGTGTATACTTAAAGTTCGCATATCGCAAAGATCTGATTGCCACATTTCGTAAATGTTGCTCACAATATACCTATTGCGAGGAAACTTTTTTCTGACAGGTTTATGGACGTACAAGCCTCCTGAGTCTGTAGTCATTTTTTCACTTCATTATATCTACCTTTACAGCATTAAGTAATGTGTTATATCCGCAAACCCTGCCGAATGATCTGGATCATAGCTGCTTCTGATCAGCTGGAAGAGGCACACGGCCTTTTAAAATATTATGTGGACACTCGCATATGCATTCCACCTGATTACTATCCAGACATTTCAATAAAGCATCACGTTGACTTTTAGTTAATCTGGCTAATGCGCGCAGGACATCGGTGTTTTCGATTAAATCGTCAACCATCATATATGATGTAATTTTATGACTGTGAGGCTTAAACCCTTTTTTTGCTATATATACTTGGCAAATACCTTGATCCCCGAATATCTTTGTTCTATAGCGTAGCACATCCGGTGTATTCTGTTTTAAAACGAACAATAAATATCCGTGCGGATTAGAAGTAGCATCTTGGTACGCAGCCTCTAAAAATTTTGGGTTGTCATGTGAAATCTGCCTTGCTAAATGATGTATCTGCGCCCTGTCACATGGGTTCTTAAACAAGATTATGTAATGAGCGTTGATAGAGATATCTCGCTGTCCACGTCCTTGATAAAACGTTTTGCGTTATGAAAAACACGCTTAGATTTCTGATGGCAACTCTTTCTAAAAATATCAACCACCGAACCGTTAGTCTCGCGCATTAGACCGTCAATTATTATTAAGACCTGTTTTTTACCGTCAAACTGTTCCATATCAGGTACTCCTTTCTGAAATTCCACTGAGAGATCTTTGAATAATGGCTGCCATTCGCCGTAAAACCACGTAAAACCAGATAATTTTTTCAAAAGCTGTATCGCAGACAGTTTTGATATTTTTTAGAAAATCAACGACAAAATACGATTTCCCACAATTAGATGGCCCCGTTACTATTTCAGAAAAGGGATGCTTAAACTGACTTTCCATCTCGAAACGCTAATCGATACTAAATAATATTCTGTTAGCATCACAACTTAAATACTAGGTGAAAAAAAATCTGCAATCACAGGTATATTATACCCTGCTTTATCGTGCTTATCTTGTCAGGTTGCGTTGACGCACCCTGTATGTAGGATGTTATAATGACGTGTATTATGTGTTTTGAGTACGGCTGTATTGAGTTTAAAAGAAAAAACAAATTTTTTTTTGTGTATATGCATAATGTATGTGGGTGTATGATACGCCACTGGAAATTTAGGAGAAATATAATTCAGTATGTAGATACGTGTATTTGAATATTAGAGAGACTTTAGTGTTGGAATAATTAGATTTTGATGAATGTAAATGTGAAGAGAAATTTGTCGATGGGACGATAATGTATTGCTTCTGTATTGCCACTATATGGAATGGAATGTTTGAAGATAGATGAGTAATCTTGGTCAGAAGATGTGAAGTATAAGTGTAGAATGTTTTAGAAAATATGTAGAGAAAGATTGGGTATGTTTAAGTGTTAATTTCAGAAAGTTTTCGTAATGTTGTGCAATTGTTTTGAGAATATGTGTATGTATATGGGATTTGAGACCTTAGACGGTACTTATTTTTGCAAATGTTGCGGAAGCAGATCGAGCGCAGGTTGAAGATAACTGTTAAAAGTTGTGTAATGGTCCAGAGTGGCTACTGAATGAATGTGGTGACGAAAAATGATTTCTTCATGAAGTAATTGTAAAATTTGTAAGTAAGAACAAATATGGCGATGTATTGTAATTACACGCGTGTTTGTATAGAGGGTAGCATCTATTGGAACTATGGAATTTTGAATGAATACTATTGGAGAATATAACGCGGAAGGAAGACATGTTTAAAGATGGATGACTGAAGTTATAAATAGGAAAGTCAGGGATTGACGAGTTAGTTAGAGGGTTAGCTTTTGGCTTGTGATGAGAGCTCGGTGAGACGCGCACGCGAGGTGTAATGTGGTTTAGAATGGGATGATGTTGGAGTTATGTTTGTGAATAATAGTGAGGCAGTAATTGTTTAAACAACTGCGTAACCCGAACCGGGGATGAATTGTAAAAGACATTCATAAACAAAACAATAATTAAATTGAAGTTGAAGATAAAATTAGTTTGTTTATTTTCAAGAAAATAATAAGTGCGTAAGAAGATTTATAAAAAGTTAACAGTTGTAACGTTAGTAGTGTCAAGGTTAGCGCGTGTTCTTGTACCGACATTCAGTTAAAAGTATTTATGGGACCACCTGTTAAGTGAACGAAGTGTTCGTTGTATATTAAGCCAATGTTTAAGTAACGTTATATGACATTGAAAGTTTATTTGTATAAGGGACTAGATTGGTGTAAAGGTTGCTAGAAATTTTAAGAGGCAACCAAATGTTTACCGTTATTACATGTTTGTGGGAGTAATAACCTCGCATAGTGAACTATTCGCGAGTGCACAGAGGAATAAGTTTTGTGAGCCTTTGTAATGTGCTTCATGCAATTTAAGGATTACAAATGGACTACAAATAATTGATTTACGGAAGAAGAAGAAGAAAAGCGTAGGATTAATGGACAATTTTAAGTAAGAAATTAGATTTAAGAATTTTAAGAACTCATTTAAGCCGATTATCTTTTGTAGTTTATTTGCGTATTGTTTAAATTATTAAGTAGTTTTGAAAGGAAGAGATAATCGTTCTTGAGTCTTATTGTATGGTTTGTTTTAGTAGTAAGAATGAAAGTGGTATTTGGTGGTTTAACTTTCAACCACGCTGATGTAAATTTATGTAGATATTTGTGTTTTGTTTATTTTGTGCAGGACAATATATATATTTACCGTTGATTTTTATTCTGTTGTTTATTTAGCCAGGTATGAAACACAGTTGTAACATTTACTTAATTGGTGATCTTGTTTTGACAATTTTAAAAGTAAGCTTTGCATATTTTAATTTTCAGATTTATGAGCAAACCGGAAAGATTTTATTAGTCAGGTTGATTGCAAAATTTTCATGTTTGTTTCATTAGCGCAATGCACAATTAACGGATCAGCTGTTGTCTTAAAAGTGTCATTAAGTATAATTAAATACAAGAGTTTTGAGAAATTATACAGGTACGGATGTCTATTACGATTCAGAGAAATTATTTTGAAGTAACATTTATTAAGCCGAAGACATTGATCTTCTTTATTTAGGATTTTAAAATTAATTACCGAATATTGATGAAGAAATATTTTATTCAGTAATAAGTAGAAATTTAACGTTATACATATACGAGGGATACGCAGAAAATATTCAGTTACCGTATTATAATTTTTGTTTTGGAAGTTTTAGTTTACGAGGTGTATTCAAAAAGTTTTTAATAACCTGGATAGTACTAAATTTATTTGAGTTTGAGTTGAATTGTTTGGGACGAGTGTTTGTTTTAGAACCTTCGTATAGGAGTTTACCGAGTAAGCATGATCCTACTTTCCACAATCAAGTAGGGTTAATTAACATCCAGCTTAAGACAATTATTTTAGCGAAGTTTCGATTGTGGTGGCGCCTAGAGACATATTTTTCCCGGACTGAGCTGTTTGAATGTAGGTGTAAGGTGTTTGAGCATATTAATCATTCATTTTACTTATTATTTCGACCACGCCCATCTCCCTGTTAGCTGGCTTGGCAACCCGCTTACATTAGTAAGCATGCACGACGCCTAGTGCGGTTTGGACGTGTAACAATCTTTTAACATCAAAGTAATCCTATTTATTGCTCTCTTTTAAATATTTACTAAAAGCAACACGCGTATCGTGCATTAATAATAATAGTTTGATATATATCTAATTATAATGTCTAAGGGGCTACGGCAAGAGGGCGCAGACCTAACAGAAGTTCTTATAGCTGTCTTACAAGTTACCATTAGAGCCCCTTATTTAAATTTCCTACCAAGAGGCCACGAAAAGAGGACGCAGACCTAACACAAGTTCTTGTAGCTGTCTTATGAGGTAGCATTATGGCGCCTTATTAGGACATTGTATGCGGACGCATTTTCCTACCTGCCAGGGGTTGAACTGCCAAAAAGGCACTTAATACAACCAAAAAAGTTCTAATTAGGTGAAAATTCTATCAAGGGGTTGAAAATTGCCACCGAAAAGAAGCCATAAAGAAAGTTGCTTAACACAACCAAAAGGGGCTCTAATTAAGGTGAAAATTCCATCACGGGGCTGGAAATGGTCCCCAAAAAGAAGCCATAAAAAAAAGGAGTGAACTGACGAAAAGGTTCTTAACCCAATCAAAAGGGCTCTAATTATGGTAAAAATTCCATCAAGGGTTGAAGATGGCCTCCGAAAAAAAGCCATAAAAAAGGGGTAAAAAATACGATCCCCGCGTGGGCATATAAAAAATGGTGGCCAAGGTGTCCCAGGGGGTGGGGATTGTGACGCAAAACAAGTGGTGGGGTTGGTGCCGGTGTACTACTTATATTAGCCAACACCTGGATATTAGCGAGTCGATTTGGTGTGATATATGTTCAACATGCTGGGCCAATGATAATGCGCATCACTTAATTATTGCGTTTTTGCGTTTTATTGTGTGGTGTTAACCCTTCGATTGACCATGTATATGCGGCCACAGTACGCACATGGAATATCATATATGCCTTAGCACTCCAGATTTTTGTATGTTTCTGCATGATCGGTTACATCGTTCTGTAAGTATTATATATTGTTTGTGTTTTTTTAATATCTTGTAAATTTTTGTTATTTTTTTTTAATTTAACAAATATTTGGATTTCAGAAAGTTACAAATGTAAAAAAGAATTATGTATTGAATCTAACAAATTTTTTATGGTTTACATTTCACCTACTCAATTTGTGTCGAATCGCCTTAAATCATCAAAGTTTTTGAAGTCGTTTGACTCCAATTTTTAGATCTTAAAAGAGTGTGATGTAGTAATGGAGTCTAGCTGGTAAACATTGAGGCATTGTAATTTCGATCCCACTAACATCGACTGAAGGGCGTGTAGAGATTTCAAATTCAGTAAATATGGTCCAGTCACTTTTTTGAGGTACCCGCAATGCTTATAATTCTTAAAATCTTACACTAGTATTACAACATAATGTAATATGTTTACTGGAGACGCCTGATTGTCGTTTTACTTGGGTTTTTCGTTCAGTCTATAGTTTTAAAACTAATTAGTTTTTAAATCTGTAATGTAAAGGTGTAGATTTTGTATAATTTATATCCAAATACAGGACTTAAAATAAAATAAAGAAGATAAGTATTTGTAATTATGAGCCTAATTATAAATGTTTACATTTTCATATTTAAATGTAAATAATATTACATTTTCATATTTATTACTTTCTGACAATGTGCTATAGACGAAAGATTGCACTTATCAAAAATTTTCTCAATTTGTTGCACTTAGAAAACAAATATCCCTCCTACAGCATAAATGTACCTACCTACCTATTTAAAATGTTTTAACTCAAAGCTGCAGTTTAAAAGCGTTCTTTTTATTTTAATATCTTACACATTTCATTAGCTTAATATTGGAGTCCCTTAATCATCTTATTGATGAGCGTAAGAAAAGTTAAGAAAATGGTTGAATACATTAATTATTTTACTATAAAACAGAACAAGAATTATTATTAATCCAAATTACTTAATAAACAAAACTTTTCTGGGTGTTCGCAGTAACTATTATCATTTATTTAAAGGTTATTCATGAGTTATTAAAAAACAATTTATAAACTTACAGATGATTAACGATCTGTTATAATGTACTGTAATCCGTAAATTAATGAATGGGGAAGCTCAAGGCTTCCAGCTCTTTAAAATTTACGGGTCTGTATATAAATTTAAATGTTGGTCGGCAACAATACAAATTAATATTACTGTTCCTAGAGTAAAATGTGAAACACGAGTTGTAATTTAAACCCTTAAAACGATAATGTTCGAATTTTTTTTTCACTAATCCTGATGTCATTAATATGGTAGTGTGCATATTACATAAGCTTGCCAATTGTTATTAATAATAGAGAATAAATCTTGAAACCAATAATAATAATGAGAAAAATAAGAAAAGAGAACCGCTTCAAAGTTGTGATAAACGTAACCCTGAATTGGAATAAATTCGAATGGGGTATAATTGAAACATCTGTTCCACCCTCTATCCCAATTTCTACTTTTGGGTGCGTGTACGTCAATACCTATTCATTGAATATTATGAAATTGTTCGACGGTGCTCTTTAGTACGAACCGTAAGTTAACATTCATGTGCAAGTTAAATTGTCTTTGTCAGTAACTGTTGTTAAATAACTTATTTGATTTGTATTTAATAGAAGGTTAGAAATCTTTTAAAATTGCTTATAAAATTATTCGTAACAGTAAACAATGATGAAATTGAACCAATGTACAGCTTTTATTTTATTCTTTTTCAACCTACATATACATATAGATAGGTATAATAGAAGGTTATGCAATAGACATTTCTTTCAATAACGAGTTATTAGTTCATTTTACACTTAGCAAGGTTTCGCCAAGATCGAACATGATATGGAGCGTACGTGGTGTGCGTGTGGTGTGCGTGTGCTGTGTTGTGCGTGTGTGCGTGTGTGTGCGTGTGTGCGTGTGGTGTCTGTGCGTGTGTGCATGTGCTGCGTGTGCGTGTGCGTGTGCGTGTGTGCTGTGTGCGTGTGGTGTGCGTGTGTGGTATGTTGTGTGCGTGTGCGTGATGTGCGTGTGCGTGTGCGTGCGTGCGTGTGTGTCGTGTGGTGTGCGTGTGTGTGTGCTGTGTGCCTGTGTGCGTGTGTGCGTGTGTGCGTGGTTGCTGTAGTGTCGTGTGTGTGCGTGTGCGTGTGGTGTGTGCTGTGTGTGCGTGTGTGTATGTGTGTGTGTGTGTGCGGTGTGCATGTGGTGTGTGTGTATGTGTGCGTGTGCTGGTGTGTCGTGTTGCTGTGTGCGTGTACGGTGTGTGTGCGTGTGTGCGTGTGTCGTGTGGTGTGCTGTGTTGCGTGTGTGTGCTGTGCGTGTATGCGTGTGTGCTGTGTGTTGTGTGCTTTGTACGTGTGCGTACTGTGCGTGGTGTGTGTGGTGATGCGTGTGCTGGTGTGTCGTGTGTGGTGTGTGTGTGCTGTGTGCGTGTGCGTGTGTGCGTGTTGCGTGTGCTGTGTGCGTGTGTGGTGTGTGCATGTGCGTGTGTTCGTGTGTGTACTGTGTGTGTCGTGTGTGAACGTGTTTGTTGCGTGGTGCGTGTGACGTATGGTGTGTGTGCGTGTGTGCGTGTGTGCGTGTGTGTGCTGTGGCGTGTGTGTGCATGTGTGCGTGTCATGTGCTGTACCTGTGTGCATGTGTGCGTGTGCGTGTGTACGTGTAGGTGTACGTTTGCGTGTGCGTGTGCGTGTGCATGTGCGTATGCGTGTGCGTGTGTGTGTTTGTTCGTGTGTACATGTGTGCGCGTGTGCGTGTGTGGTAGTGCGCAGGTGTGTGCACGCGTGCGTGCGCGTCTGTATGCGTGTACACGTATGCGCGTGTGTTGCGTGAGGATGTGAGTGTAGATGTATGTTAGCATCCACGATAACTCCTGAACCGTAACTCGTACGTACTTCTAGTTTCGTAATTGAACTTGATTTTACCTCTCCCGGAATTAATTAGATTGGGTGAGAAATTCGGTGGTCTAGAGTAGGTTATGAGCAGCAACTTTTTTATCAAGTATTTCTGAAACAAAGATATAAATATGCCAACATGTGGACCTTGAACTTAAAATAAGGCAGACTTTATTCATTATATGAATAACGACTAATCTTATAAAAAAGCTGTAGACGCACGTTTTTAAGAAAATTTACATTTATTTATAAGGTTTCTTAATACAAAGCAAACTAACTCTAAAAATTAATTAAGTACGTTGGAAAATGCCTCAAATTGTATTACTTGTGTTTTATAAAAATGAGCGGCTCTGGAATTTTGTTTTAGGCGGCTCTGGAATTTTGTTTTAGTTAGCATCGATATGTCTATTAATGTATATGTCAGTTGGCTAACCCTATCGTCTACTCCTACCGGCAATGGAGCAATAGTGCAAGAGAATGTGCAGTGCATACGATTTGAAGATAGCTGAAAATTTTTACAGTCGCAAATGCCATACTTTTTTTAAACCTTTATTGATATTGCTTCGTAAGCACGAATCCCAACGACCACGCAATCCACGCGCTGAAGAGGATGAAGAATCCTGAGCAGGGCACCACCAAAAATACACAATACAATAATACTTATTTTATTTTATTATTTTATTTTATCTTGTAATGTGTATTGTAAATACTATGTAATGTTATGTACTATACAAATTCTAATAAACGTTGTTGAACTGAACTGAACTTGAACGCTCAATGGAACAATAAAACACAGTACATTGTAAAATTTACTACAGGAAACGTTCACTTCGTGTATTTTGTTAAGAAAGGACCACTTACTGATCTTTGTATAAAGCTGGATAATCGGCTCATAAAATTTAAAATCAAATTGAATTGTTTGACTGTTTTATAAGAAAATATAAAAAAAAAACATAAAATATATCGATAAGGATTTGAAGTGTAGGATAGTGCAAGGTTTTCAGCAACAATTGGAACACAATCATGTGTTACGTGACATTCTATATTGCTTAATAGTCTAAGCACCGGTTATTAGAATTCGTCACAATATTATATCGTTGTATGTCAAGCAGTTCAATAAAACTGTATAATAGTGCATACTGTTTCGAGAAATTCAAAAAATGTTTGATAGGTAGTGATAGAACTAACGGGAGGTTTATAGACTGATAAGACGATAAGTCGACAGGAATTGTATTTACGTGTAAAACCTACTCATCTATAGATGACGAAGAACTAGTTATAAATGTCGAACTAAGATATTCCGCAGTAATGTTATCACTTATAGCTAACAATTCGCCACCGCTCCATTTTTTGGTTATAGTGTCATATCTACGATCGCATCTAAAAATGCATTTATATTTATATATTCAATATTTGTATAAGATTTTAATAATAATCTTTAGCAAAAAAAGTAAATCAAACGTTATACTCATTTAATTAAATTCCAAATCTGAACGAAAGTGCATAAATACGTTGTTTACAAACTGTACATACCCTTAAAGTTCTATACGTATCTACACCCATGGCTACAAATTTTAGCTACTTAACAGTTTGGGTAATAACAAGATTTGGAGCCTTATGCTCAGTCGTAGATTAAAGTGGGCCAGGTTCTTAAAATTATCGATTTGTCTTACGAACCAAAAAATATTTCCATGTACCTAGATATGTTCGCTTTAAAATCGGAGTTGCTTCCTCCTGAAAGTAATTGTTAAATACTCGAACGCCAATTTGTTTTTAAATATGGAATAAACAAGTAAACCATTATACAATAAAGTTAAAAGAAATTTCTACAAGTTTTATTACATTACTTGTATTTAGTTATACACAGAAATACTTAATGCTAATGTTAGTAACGTTATAACTTAATGAATAATTAATATTATGAGTAATTAATGGAATCAGAATACCTTATTTTTGGTCACACTGTAGATAACGAAATGGATGTATGGTGTGTCAGCGATTTTGGAAATTGCTGCGTAATATTACTTCAGGTTGTAGGTTTGTATGCACCCAAATGAATAAATCTCACTCTTGATTAATCGTAATCAGTAAAGGTGAAGCTAAAGTAAAAAATAAAATGTAAATGAGAAAGTAAAAAAAAAGTGACTGAAATGGAAACGTCGCAAACATTGTAAAATAACTTTTAATAACTCACTATAAAATTTATAACACTCTTAATAAAAAGTATTTAACAAAGCAAAAATGAGTGCTACATCCACCTCCTTAACTCATCCAAAAACGACGCTAAGGTAGTCTGTTGGGCATGAACATGTCTGAAACTGAATGTCCAAACGATATCGTACGAGTTCTAATTAAAAATAATGAAATGCATGTTTTTATGTAACTAGATATGCAACACACGCAGCACGAAATGCACGTTAAATGCCTACAAAGAGGTGAATTATTAACAACACGTTCGAAGTTTGTTACAAAACGTGTATAAAAACCAAACGTATATCTAAAATAACCTTCTTAATACTAACATGTAACAAATAAAATCTTTATCAGAATTAACGATTGTTTTTGTTTAATTGTGATAGTCAAATGTAAAGTTTCCACAAAAATGTTTTATTTATTCACACAAACAAAAATGGTTTTCACTTATTATTTTTGTTGAAAAACTTATGATGTAATACTTACGTCCCTTTGACCGGTGAAGAGGTCTCAAATAGGCTATAAACTGCTGGCGCCTTGTTCTCTTTGTTCTGTTCAATAACTACTTTGAATCTTTGTTGAGGATGAATACGATTCTAATTTTCTTCCCACAAATTAATGATTTGTGTAAATTATTGCTTGATATATTTACACTATCCAGTTTTTACTTAATTGTTTAACTTCAACTACAAACAGCTCGAGTTATTGTTCTTTATGCTTTGATTTCCCAATTTGTATCGATTAGTGTCTTTTATATTTATTGTTCACTATTTAAACTCGATTGATTACCGTTCTGATTCATACAAAACGCGTTAACTTCACTTATTATGTCACCTTTAATGTGAATCTCAATTTATGGTGCAATCCTTTGTATCATTACCAATTTGCCAATACTTGCACTTTTATTTTATTTTAATAAGGAAGGTAATTTTCTACTTCTCCCTATTATATCGTTAACTAATTCTTATTAACTATACAATGTTACCTATGCTACGGCGTCAATCGACCGACAACTCTCAACTCTGATCGCTTATGTAATGCCACTCTTCTTGATCGCTTACTTAACGCGACTCCTTCTAAACGCTTACTTTATGCGACTGACTAACAAATACACATCATTATAACAGCGTATATTTAAAAGCTTTCCGACTTACTATGCAAATACTCATCGAAACAAGCCCAAGCGTTTTATCTTAATATTAATTATGTTCAAATACAAATATCCAATATACATTAATGTCATATAACGGCGCGAAGTTCGAATTTCTAATCCTCTATTACAGTGCCAACCTACCAAATTTCGTCAAGTTCGTAATGGTATCAAATCTGGATCTAAATAGACTAAATAAAGGAAAACCAACTACCTGCCTGCCCTAATCTATCGAAAACGTTAAGATCTCATCCAATCAAAAAACTCATTTGGATAAATTGAAGCATTAAATTTCCACGAAAAACCTACCTTTAGCAGTAGCTCCGTCAAGTTACACATTGCAAAATTAAAAATTTCTCATCCCATAACTCTGCACGAACACCGTTCACCAGACTTCAGATAACGGTTTTACACCCAACCAAACAAAAAAATCTTCAACTCAACAAAACTTTGAATCAAATTGGTCATCTCGTGTATGACCATCTAACAAAATTTAATAGTGTAAGACGCCACTATATCTAATATACAAAAACTACTCGGTAATTATGCTAGCGAGACAAACGATGTCTCGATTACTTTTAACAAAATATTACCTCTACTAATTAATGCAGATAAAAAATTATTACGCTATTGGATCATAATCGTCCTATGATGAAAATTAATTAAATTAGATGAGGTGGGATGTTGATACATGAATTCCTTCAAGACGCACAAGCTTTATGTTTGAAGAATGTTTTGTGTTGTGTTCTCCCTCATTCCAGACAATTTTTCATATGATTTGTTTTTCAGCCAACCTAACAATCCCGTAAACTCCAACAACATCAAAATTGAATAAATCCTACGATAACAATGTATACAATGCGATGAAATTTATAAATAACTTACTTAACTACGATCAACTATCTCTCCGTCATACCGGGCCCGCCATCGCTCTGGCATTCCTTTTTAGCATCTTTATCATTTGTTGTAAAGAACCTTATTTTTCAAGCTATATAACCAAAGAATATTTTCATGTATACAGGATGTTCCACTTTTGCTGCACACCACTTTACTCTTTTATTTTAAATGGAACACCCTGTATATTATTACATTTTTGAATTTCCTGTTGAAATTGAGGGACACTTTATTAAGCATATATGTCACCTACAGTCCACCGTTTCGGCGTTATCTCACATAACTACTTTTTTCCATGACCAATACGGAACGTAATAATTACAAAATCATTTTTAATAATAGAATACAAACATTCGCACTCTAGAGTGTGAATTTTTTTCTGAAATAGTTGCTCTTATGCGTTTTGCATGTATTTTCATTCCATATCTAGATACGGTATGAATATTCCGTAATCGGTCGAAATGACGTAGATTTCCAAGGATTTGAAAACTGTCGGATAATTATCCTGACAAATTTTAATTTATTTGTTTTATGTGATTTAATTAAAATAATGAGTGAACCATTAGATACGGAATTCGATAGTACTTCGCCTGAAATTACGAATTATGCAAATAACATAAGCGCAAACCTCCTGCCTCTCAAGTAAATCACGCTCGATCACCAGATCAAACTCAACCAATCAATCAATCAACTGAAATTATGTCTTACAGTTTGCGGAAACCAGATTACAGTTCAAACTGAATACATTAAAGTCTAATTAAATATGACGTGAAATAATAAATAATTTCTACCCTAATGCAATGATGCTTTATGTATAGGCTGATTCTCTAAACAGTCACCACCTATACATTCGGAACATCACATCTGATCTATTTGCGTGTTTAATTACATACACACAAAACTGTTTCATTGTAACGTGTTCATTAACAGTTGTAAAAACCCATTTAAAAAAAAAGACTGGAAAAGTAATAATTATTTATATATAACATAGCGTTAAGTTAAAATTAACATGTTTTTAAGAATATCAAACTGCTATAATGGAAATAAAAGGTAAAAGGATTTAATGGTTTATTATTATACGTGAATTAACAATAACTATAAGTTTAAAAATCCACGAATACATGCGTACTTACTATTTTGTAGAGCTGATCTTATAACGACATCCTACAAGCGTAATAATACATTTTTAAAAATCTTTATCGGCATTTTTGTTAGCAATATCAGGTAAAAAACATATATTAAAATAATACGCTTACCTTTCGAAGTGTTTCTTCCTTCAGCTGTACCATACGTTGAACTCAAATATTTTTTATACGTGTCTCACTAAAATACGATTTGTGAATGGCTGGATATAAACAGCCCATTACATAACTATTTTAGGAGGTGATACAGAAAACCGGAATACCGCTACTCGTATTTAACAATCATGTTGTACTTACAAAAATTTACGTTCAAAACACAAATATTTTAAAAATTTTGCTAACGCAGAAATTACTTTAAATAATTGAATCTTCAGATTACATAAAACTATTGTATACTCAATTACGTACACACACACACGCACGCACGCACGCACGCACGCACGCACGCACGCACGCACGCACGCACGCAGCAGCGATCGCACGCCGCAACGCGCACGCGCACGCCACGCACACGCACACGCACACGCACACGCACACGCACACGCACACGCACACGCACACGCACACGCACGCACACGCACACGCACACGCACACGCACACGCACACGCACACGCACGCACGACACGCTACACACGCACACGCACACGCACACGCACACGCACACGCACACGCACACGCACACGCACACGCATACGCACACGCACACGCACACGCACACCACACGCACACACACCACGCACACGCACACGCACACGACACGCACACGCACACGCACACGCACACGCACACGCACACGCACACGCACGCACACAGCACAAGCACAAGCACAAGCACAGCCACACGACACGCACACGCACACGCACACGCACGCACGCACAGCACGCACGCAAACGAGCACAAGCACAAGCACAAGCACAGCACAAGCACAAGCACAGCACAACACAGCACAAGCACAAGCACAAGCACAACACAAGCACAAGCACAAGCACAAGCACAAGCACAGCACACGCACAACGCACACAGCACAACCACACAGCACACAGCACAGCACAAGCACACAGCACAAGCACACGCACACGCACAGCACACGCACACGCACACGCACACGCACACGACACGCACACGCACACGCACAGCACACACACACACACACACATGACACGTGATCAAGCAAGTCACACAAGCACAGTACACAAGCCAATCGCAAAGCACGACGTACAATTTGCACATCAGCAAACATCACAGCACTTTAGCGACAAGCACCAGTCACTAACGTTTTAAGAAAACACAAAAAGTGCAACAACTGCTTATCAAGCACAAGCATCATAGCCAACAGCACATGATTAGCAAAATCAACTGCACGTTTCACCGCTTGACACTGCACACGCCAAGCACGCTACCTACACACACGCACTGCACCGATCACACACACACATTGTATTCATCGTTGGGATCATGAGTAGCAATGTTTCTAACTAAACGATCTTTCAAAAAATGTGTCTAATCTGAAATAAGTAGGTGACCGTATCATCTAATTTTGTTTGAATTTCATGGTGAGCTATCATAACATCTTCAATACGAGATTTTGAGATACAACACCTCATCCGTCTTCACCTTGAACGATTTATTGTAATAACCTATAAAAGTAGCTAATAACTCGCAACGCTTTTATCAGACACTAACACTTCATCTATCTATTAGCATCGCATAGGTTATGCCCAAAATTACACTGGTTTCAACTCGGCTCTGGAAAAGCTGCACACGCTCAAATCGTTCAGCTCCTTCTCAAAAGCTGTACCGTATTCATGTTCCTTCAATTTTATCTGCATTCTGTTTCGAGACTGTAGTACGTTGTTCTAATACATAAACAGAATCTCTCAATACTGTGATCGTGTAGCAGAAAATCACATTAGGTAGCCAGTTTCACTCTAATTATCTTTACATGTAAGCCTGACTCGTTATCATAAATACATCTGTCAGAATAAGCTGATTTAAACATAGCGTCACGGACTGGCATAGCAATGCTAGCGTTGTCCAATTAGTAGCGTTTTAGTCAACACTGTGCCTACAACTACATACAATGCGCAAGCACTGCTTTAGACGGGATAAATCGAAATCCGACGCGTACGCAGTCGCGACGTCGCCCGTCGACTGCTGTGACGTACGTGCAGCTGCTCGTACGCACGTACACGCTGCACGTATGTCGTGTGCGTCGTGCGGTCTGCGTTGCGTGCGTGGAGTGCGTGTGTCGTGTGCGTATGTGCGTGTGCGTGTGCGTGTGTGTGCTTGACGTAGTGCGTGTCATGTTTGTCGTGTCTGCGTGTGCGTGATGCATGTGCTAAGGCTGGGGTAGCGTACGTTGCTGTGCAGAATCTTGCTGATCAGTTGTGTGCGTGTGCGTGTGAACTGCTATGTGTTAGTTAGTACAAATGTTGCAGTCATGTTTGCGCACGTGTGCGTGTCATTGCTTGTATAGCATACTTGCCGTGGCAAGGCTGACGTTGCAGTACTGCGCTGCTAAGCAGTCGCTGCTGCTTATGATGCAGTTTGCGATGTGTTACAGACATATCATGTTGAGTGCGATAATGCATTAAGCGTGTCAAGATTAAGTTAGAACAGTTCAGTTAGCATGCTATGCCAGTCAAGCCGATAGCGGTGCGTGCTCTACGATGTGTTTTGAAGTAAATTTTGTAATAGCAATTCCATTAGTCTCTTATGCTCTAATAAAGTGCCTGAAACAATTATAAAGGTCAGGGCGAATAGACCCTGAACAGTCTCTTACAAGAACCTCACTATTGAAATACAAGTTCTCTCGTATGACGTGCATATGAACATTATTAGATATAAGTTAAACGTAATCATAAATTGCATAAATGGTTGGACAAACAGATAGGGCAATCGCCTCTAGCATGGTCGTTATAATAATCTAGTTCCTACTTATCATTTCACAATCCTTGGTGTGCATGGCCTGAACATTTAGCTGAAGCTACGTGTCTTATCGCAGAACCATCCTTATAGAAAGTTCATCAATATATTATCATAATTACTAAGTTAGTAATTATATACATTAATAAGGATATATAGGTACTAGTATATATATAATATATCAATAGCATATGACAGTTTTAGCAATAGAGTCGTAAATTGTTATAATAATATTATTAATATGCAATCTTCCAAAGTGCTTATCGTGTGACGAATTTCCTAACCCAAGATTGGCACATGTCCTCTTACATTAGTAGAAGGACATGAATACCCATATAATTGGGTCGTTAAATACATTCAGAATATTATGAAGAAATAGGCATTTAAAACGGTCTTATAAAGTCGTATAACAATAAACTGAATTCAGGAACAAAGGGTTGCAAATCCGGTTCCACTTGGCAAAATGGAAGTGCACACGGCTTTTGTCCAAAGCCAAGATGCGGAACAGTTCCAGTAGCCAGTTGTGACGTAAAATAGGGGGATATGCCTCAGTTCTACATTTTATCGATTTCGAAAATTCTCTTTAAGATTCTCTGCATTACGAAACGTCGGTGTCATTATCGTCATGAACCACATATTTTGCCTAACACTACTGGAAGTTCATCAATAATAGCAAATTTACTTAATGTTCTAGGTAATTGAAACCATTTAAACGAGGTGGTAAGGTACCAGTACCTATGATAAATCTGTCGATAATTGTGTGCGGGTTTTCATGAGCGTAAATATGTTTATTACGTAAATTTGTCATACCCCTTCTTGTAAAACGGCACTCATCGGTGAATACATTTTTTCTATAAAAATTTGGAACATTTGCTCTCCTCTCATTAATGAAAAGACAGAATCGTAGTCTTAATTTGGGGTCGTTGGGTAAAAGCTATTATATTGTTGGAAGGGGAAATGGATTTAACAGCTGTTCTTTTAAAGTTCTGTTAACCACATCCTTAAAAACGCCAAGTTCCAAACCAATGTGTCTGTTGCTCAAACCCGGATCTTCTTCAACTCGTTTTGAAATTCCTTCCACACCTTTCTTGTTCTAATAATACGATTCCCTGCATAACCAACCGTAGCAAGAGTAAAACTACCGGTTGCTCGAACACGCATTTCAACAGCGACAAATATTTGGTGCTTTAGAACGCGTCTATTTGGAAATATTTCTTGGTATACTCTGACCGATACCCGACCATTTCCTTCGCAATAACCGTAAACTAATATCATGTCGGTCATTTCTGCGTTAGTGTAGGATACGACCAGAGCGAGAAATTGAAGAAGGAAATTAAAACCACAATAAAGATTTGTCAGACTGAATTGTTTGACAAGACCTAGTCAAGCTATGATGAATTTTAGTACGCAATGAAACATTTAAATTCGATTATCACGGAAATGGCTGCTCGAAGCGCCATCTACAAGGTATGCTTTTGAAGAAAACATATCAGGGAATAACAATTTCTGACTAGAAATTTGATATACCGAGTAATAAAACAGTTATGGAGACAAAGGGCTGGTGGTGGCGCCCTCTGGAAGAAACATGAAAACTATGAACAAATCTGAATTTCTCATCATCGAAAACTTCTAGGAACCAAATTTTACGCAAATAATTTTATTATTAAGATAGATATTTAAAAGGAGCTTAAAAGAATAATAACTTTGACACCCTGTATTTCGGAAACTATCAACTTTTGGAGCAAGAAAAATTGGGCTAGGTCCTCATACTTTAGTCTCATAAATTTGTTCTAACATTTTGTACAGACCTTTTAACGACACTTTGTGTGTATATTACACTTTTTATTTTTATTACATTTTTGTCCGGTGACTTTTTTTAATTATTTAGTGAAATTAATAGAGTAATCACGGTTTCCATAAAAAGAAAAGCATAGATGAAGTGTACTTGTATTATAAGTGTATTGTAACTGTGGTCTCATATCAGTTGAGTTCATCGACGTATTTCCACAGTATTGGCTTGTATAGCGCTGAAGAGGACTCTGATTCCGTCATCAGGCTTTTAGTCCTCAGGACTCATTTCGCACTGGAGTCGAATTCATTTATTATGATTTTTCCCAAGCAGTTGACTACTCTGAGATCCGAAATTTGGTACCTTCCACTTACAAGCCTAATAATCCTATATATATATATATATATATATATATATATATATATATATATATATATATATATATATATATCTCTTTTCGTGGCTGCGCAGTAGTTTATTGCGCATGTTTCGCAGTAACCTATTGCTCTTTGCTCATTATTGGGATCCATATGGGTTTAGTTTATACACTTGTAAAGATTCCAAAAGATTCCAGCATCCTTACGTAAATCCTTCAATTAATTATCTATATTACCAATTTGTGTTTTGTAAAAATTCCTATTCGTTACAATAATTAGTTTTTCTTCTTCTCCCGTAGTTAGAAGTTATTTTTAGATTTCGGCGTAAGAACCCAACCAAAGTACCACCTCCATTATTTTACCCAATCACTCTAAGTCTCTTCCCACATAAGCGTAGGAAACCCGAAATTAATTACTTGTTTACTGACATCTTTAACTCCTCCTAAATTAACTATTTTCTTACTCCGTCCAGACCAATTTCCCTTAGAATGTTGTCTCTTTCTGCCTTGGCAGATTATTAATCGATCCCGTCTGCAAAACACCACCACACTTGTACACTATACACTTACCCGGCTCAGCGTAAACGGACACCTCCTAATATACGAAATCCTACTCCATGGTTTTAGGTGGTCACCTGAAAACTATTGAGATTTTGTGTGGGGATGTGCGCAAGGTTAAATGCCTGTGCAGATATTTTTCTACCTCGCTTGTCTGTAAGGTGTATTCCTGTTCAGACTAGCATCATTCTAATTAACCAAAGGGTGTGTTGCTGTTTTATTAACTAGCAGACACGTACCTAACATATACACAATCGCATCATAATCACCACAAAGTCCCGTTTCCGTAAGGATAATCCTGTTAAAATAGATATTTCCTTGACCGTAAATAAATCCTGAATTCCACTCCTTAAACACGAAAATTATATTTTCGTGTCCAGCTACTGCATCTACTGCCTTTCGTATCCAGAATAATTAATAAAAGTATTAAGACCCGCTTCCCGTAGGAATAAATAAATTCCAATAATTTAAACCAATTTCGATCAGCCCCGAAAATTAGTACTTTATTACATGTTAGGTGACATAATCTTAGCCACCACCACAAATAACGTTTAATACCTCCCTATCCGCCAAAAGACAGGATCAGGAATATTATTTTTAAACCATCCGTCCGGTCTAATTCTCAAAGGCATTCCTGTTCATTTGTATTTTCTCTGGAGCTATAAAAATAAATTGTAATTGTAAATATAATATATAAGCCTCCACTATTACGTTTTAAGAGTAATAAAATTTATCCACTTTAAGTGGTGGATGAAACCGCCAACATTTTCCCCTTTTTTTACGTTGTTGATAGTTTACAGTTGTGATATTTTATATCGTATCCATGTTGCATAATTGTAATGATTGCACGAAGTCCAGTAAGTTAAATCAAAGCTTTGTAAAAATAGTGGTTTATTCTTAAATAAAATCTAGAAAGAACCATTGATCTAGTGAACCAAATTCGTTTCGTAGAAAACAAAAAGCCAATGTCCTCGTAGATCACTTTTATTATTATCAGTCCCGTATTATGCCCTTCCCGGAATAAATTTAAATTTATTTCTTTGTAATTTCCACACGTCAGCTACTTAGTCTTTAGTGTTAATTTAAAACCTTTAAGAATTAGAAAATATTGTTTTTAATCTTAATGCCCCCACCTTGCGTAAATAATTTAATTAGCTAAGCATATAAAGAGTGTTAAGGATTTAATTATCAGGCATCAAATTACATTTTAAGTGTCAATAATTTTCGAGTATTACTCATATTTCTTTTAGGACTAATTATTACATCCACAGAGGCTAAAACCACGTCAGGGACGTTATCGATCATTCTGCGGAGACCGTCCAATCCGAAAGACCTAGGAACCCTTCCTTCCATGTTTTCGTACGTCTTTTTTTCTTTTTGTTTTTCTTTTCTTTTCCAATATAGAGTAGTTCTTATTTTAGTCAAAATCAGATAGTTGTCACAAGAATTATCCCAACCTTACCCTCCTCTGACTGAGCTATAGCCGGGACAAATACAAATTAAGTGAAAGTAGCTAAGAGTCTACTTTACTCACTAGTTTGGTTTATCGGATTTTCTGCTAGTGCGATGTACGTGGCTCCCTTGAGTTTCAGGCGAGTTGTATTCTCGCCCTTTACCACTATCTGTATGTTACCTTAATGATTACAGTGGTCTTCGTTCCATACATGTTTGGCGTATCTTGTATTTGCTATCAATCATTCATATTTTGTTCGAGGTACCTGTTATATATAGTATTATCGCTGTGCATTATGGTTCTTCTTTTTTGGTTACTCTCTCTGTTTTCTTTTTCTTTTTTCAGTCCCTCTTGTTTAAGCATATTGTTTCAGCTCCACCGTACAAGAATCTTGCCACTAATAACTTAACGCTTTTGTGGTTATTGGAGTTGTAGTGTCGGTACCCACCGATAAGGTAGTACAATGAGGGACATACTGGAAAAGGAGATGAAACGTTAGACGAACCCACGCAACCCTTAGTAAATACAATAATAGAATTTCTGACAATATGCACACACTCCCAAGCAAGTAGAAGACACATTCTACCAACAAGAGTTTAGGATGGCGATAGATTCCCACTATCACCCATTGTGAGCAATATATATATATATATATATATATATATATATATATATATATATATATATATATATATATATACACCAAGTGATTTCCGAATTTACGGAAAAACCTAGGATGTGGCTTAGATACGTAAACATACCTTCGTAGTTTGGCAACACAGCAAGCATTAGCTGGATGAATTCCAAGATCATCTAAATAGACGCCCACTCTGCATAAACTTCACAATGGAATTGGAGTCGGAACAGAAACTTCCATTCCTGGATGTACGGTTACAGCCACGGAAAAAAAATTTTTGAATAGAGTAAGGACTTTTTATGTCAATATGACGTTCATTTACAGTGACGTATTATAATGCAAGTATTTGAAAATGCTTCATAATTTAAAACGTGCCTTTGGTGACAGCACTTTCATTTTAATCAAGTTCGTAGGCCAATGATTTTCTATTGAATTATAATAGAAAAGTGATAGTGGTAAGTTTTTCCTGGCCGTAATTGTACTCGTACACAGGAATGACAACACTTTCACGACAAGTGTAAACTCACCCACCCGGGGAGGTACCTACACTACAATCACCACAAAAGCGTAAAGTTAGGTGCTTGTACGATAGATCTGAAACAATATGCTTAAAACACATTAAGAAACAGAAAGGTCAAAATCGCCGAATATCTCTGGAACGAAGACCACCTCATCTAAAAAGGTAACATACAGATAGTGCCAAAGGACAAGAACACAACTCGCCGATTCTCTAAAAGTTGCTACAAAATCATCGGATGAAGCTATAAAATTGAAGCGGAAGATAAGCTGAGACTGCATCACGAAGAAGCTGATTTGGCATTCAGAACAAAGAAGTATGACAAAGAACAAAACACGCGAAAGTAGAAGTGGGACACATTTCGCCATCTTGGATTTTGACGTCACAAGGATGCCCCACGTGTGAGACCGTATTTTCCACCCTTATTTTTTATGGTTTCTTTTCAACCCTTGAGGGGATTTTCATCCCTAATTAAGGCCTTTTTTGTTTTTACTCGCTTACTTGAGGGGCGTATTTTTCACCCCTATGGTTTTATCAACCATTTTCAACCCTTGGGTGGAGTTGAGCCCCTAACTTGGTTGTATTAAGAGCCTTTTTTGGCTGTATACCCCTGGAGGTTAGGCAATTGCGCACACATGCAGTGTTCTATTGGAGGGTAAGGTTAGGTGTAGGAACTATCACTGGGAGCTGGGCCTGCGTGGGAAATTTGAAATTGTTTTTAATAATAAAGAGGTTCTTGTAAGACAAGTACAGGAACTACCATGTAGGTCTTCAAAACTTGTTCTCGGGCCTTCGCCCCCTGTCGCGGCCCCTTGGAGTAATTGTATGTAAGTCCTAACATAATTTTGTAAGGCAAGTGTAGGCTTTCGCCCCTGTCGTTACCCCTGGAAATGGTATGGGGATTCTAACCTTAAGTGTAGAGCTTGACCCGCTTAATTGTTCAACCCTAAGTCTTATAAGCATTTTCAACCCTTGTAGGATTCGACCGTATTAAAGCCTTTTTGGATTCTAGTGGGAGCTTAATGTAACATGAGTCTAGCACTGTTAGGGTCTGATCAAGTTGGGCCATGCACAACTGAAAAGTTTAAAATTCAAACACTTGTAAGAAACGTAAACGAACACACAGACGGTCTGTCAGATACGACACATTCGCAAACACGAAAATGAAATGGTAAACACGCAAACCATAATTTTACAGGCAAATACGTTAAACGAGAAACGTAACACCTGGAAACTGAAAGATTCTAACCTAAGCACAAGACAGACACAGGCTGCTAAGACACGTTTACGCAACTAATACTTCAAAATATACAAACACCGTCAACACCAATGATCTAGTAAATGCACTACAAACTGTAAGCACGCAAATGTAAGTCTGCAATTACACACGAAAGGAAAAACGAAAATTGCACAACAACGAAAACATGCAAACACACAAACACGCAAAAACAAAAACACGCAAAACGAACACACGCAAACATACAAAACGGAAACACGCAAACACACAAAACGAAAAAACGAAAATTAAAATCGCAAACACGAAAAATAGCAAACACACAAACTCGCAGCAGACACGAAAAAACGAAAATTCGCAAACACGAAAATCGAAAACGAAAAATTCACAAACATGAAAAACGAAAAAAACGAAAATTCGCAAACAGGAGAAAAGAAAACGAAAATGGTAAACACGCAAAAACCAAAACACGAAAACACGTAAAACGAAAACCGCAAACACGCAAAACGAAAAACACCAATCACAAGTACAGACACAGGCGCAAACACAAATGAACACAAAACGAAAGCACGCAAAATAAAATCGCAAACACGAAAGGAAGCAACGAAAAATCGCAAGACACGAAAACGAAAATTCATGCAAACACACAAACACGCAAAACAAAACACGCAAAACGAAACACGCAAACAATACAAAAGAGAATTAAACACGCAAAACAAAAACGAAAAACGAAAATCTAAAATCGCAAACACGAAACCAATCACAGCAAACACACAAACTCAGCAGACACGAAAACGAAAATTCGCAAACACGAAAATCGAAAACGAAAATGCAATCACAAACATGAAACAGAAAACACAAACGCAAAATTCGCAAAACAGGCGAAAAGAAACGAAACATGGTACAACACGCAAAACACAAAACGAAACGAAAATCGTAAAATCCGAAAACACGCAAACACAGCAGACACGAAACGAATCGACACGAATCGACGAAGAATTCAGACACAGAACGCAAAACGACAAATTGAACAGACAAAACGGTAAAGCACGCAAATACGAAAATCGTGCAAACAAACGAACACGACAAGACGACAAGGCGCAAACATAATGAACACAACGAAAACGAAAATCTGCAAGCACACAAAACGAAAAACGAAAACAAAAACACGCAAAACGAACACCAAGCATACAAAACGGAAATACGCAAACACGAAAACACGTAAAATGAAAACACACAAACAAGCAAAATGAAAAAACGAAAACGAAAATCGCAAACACACGAAATACGAAAATTCGCAAACACGAAAAACAAAAACGAAAATGGTAAACACGCAAAACCAAAACACTCAAACACGTAAAACGAAAGAACGAAAACACGAAAAACGAAAACACCAATCACAAGCACAGACACAGGCGCAAACACGCACACGCAAAAACACTCAAACATACAAACATGCAAACACCAAAACATAAATGCACACAAAACGAATGCATGCAAATACGAAAATCTGCAAACACATGAAACGAAAAAACGAAAATATGCAAGCACACAAAATGAAAAAACGAAAACATGCAAACACACAAAGACACAAATAAAAAACAAGTGAAACGAATACACGCAAACCTACGAAACGGAAACACGCAAACACGACAACACGAAAAATGAAAACACACAAACATAAAACGAAGAAACGAAAACAAACAAAACCAAAACCCGCAAATACGTAAAACGAAAACACGCAAACACATAAAACAAAAACATGCAAACTAGCAAACCCGGACACATAAACGTGAAAACACTAAAACGAATCAAGGCCAGGAACTGGAACTCGTTCTCAAGGAGCTGGAGTTTATAAATAAAATAATTCTTTCTGTTTATCTGTTTTATTATTTATTCCTTATATCCAAATGGAATAGTATCAAAGTTTTCTATTCTACGTCGTTTAGAGCAACTTATTCTATACTGTTTGGATTCAGGTCTACTTAATACATTGTAGCACCTATATCTAACTATTTTTCTATCATTATATACAAAATGAGAGTCTTTACTATTACTAAGTACCATATCTTTCATCACTTCAAAGTTTATAACACGAGAGTTTTTATAATTTAAGGTAATACCCTTCACTTTTCACACGGATTTAATTGTTTGATCATCGGTTGAAAACACATTATAACTGTAGTTTTTCGGCCCTGCACTAACAAATTCGGCTACATAGCTTCCTTCGCCGCACGCTTCTAGCTCGTCGGTCATCTTACCAAGGAAATCTCCGCAAGTTGGATTTCAGTCGTCGGGTTTTGCGACAAATATGACAGTGTCTGTATCATAATACAGAACGCGGAGGTCTAGTTTCTCCAGGTAACTATATAATTCTAAACGCGCATGAGCTGCCATGTAAGCGGCTATGGACACAATAATAGTTTTTTGTGATTCAGCGTCACCTTCCGGCCTATCCCAATTTACCATTACTACATTATCATTAATGGGGATAATGGATTGCACTTGAATCAGAGGATCCGTAAACAGTTTGAAAAAGTCCTTTAGCTCGAATACAATACTGCACTGAGTTAAATGTTCGCGTTGACCAAACTTGCCCCAAAAAGAATTCAGCATCAGTTTGTCCAAGCATCTTAAACCTGGATTTTTCTTAATATTATTAGCGTCTAGTCGAATTCCCTCCTTCTCATAATGTTCTGTTATGTACTGAGCCTTCTCGGCCTCTGACGTGCAATGGCTAGGCCACCCTGAGCATTCCTGCTTGAGTTTCAGGAAATTATCGATGTACCCACTAAACAATCCACCTTATTTCGTCGCTTTATTATAAGTGGTTACCTCATACTCCCAAATCTCGAAAACGTCCAAAACTTTATAGCTTTTAGTGATAGCCTTACGCACCTCGTCAGCTACAGACGTTCCTACGAAACTGCGCTCGGTTTTACTATGCTCACATTCCCCTTCATTTAACTCAGCGCCACAAGTCCTACATAACAAAAACATCAGCTTGCCATGCATTTTTAGGGGTAAACAGGGTGATGGGATTAAAAGGCGGTAGTACTCGACACTTAACTAAACCCTCCACCGTGTCCAATGAAATTTTCTTACAATCTAAACCTGCATGAATTCTCGGATGACCTACAGGACACTTACAATATTTGTTTACATAGGGGTATAATGAGCATACGTCGTAATACATGATTTTCTCACTAATACCGTCACATTAATGATACAGTTTAGTAGCATTAGTGCGACCACCGTAAAATGCGTTTCGTGGATTTAAAGGTTCGTCATCTTGGTCACCTAGATTCTGTATGAATACTCTCAACTCATCATTTGCAAGTATTTGTTTTTTAAATTCGCATTCACGTATTTCCAGTAGATTATACCCGCGCTCGCGTATAAACCGGGACCTCGCCGCCGTGTTCGTTTCGGGCGAGCATGGAAGTATTTGCATCAAGCTTAGGATCAATATTATCCTGGTTGGGGAAACATTCCTCGCAACCGTGCCAATAACACCCCTGAAACTCGTAAACTGTATTTGATTCCGCACAATAACCGTCGACCTTAGCACCTTCAGGTGTTCTAAACTCACAAGCTTTCCCTGCGTGCTGTATGCTCACTCGCTGTGAATGTACAACCCAACGTAACCTCTGTATTGCGACCTTTGATTGGTTGTCGGCACGTCTATACCCGCCTTTTGGAATCAGCCCTATTGTGTTTTTTTGAGGAAAAGTCTACGAAACACTTTATTGCAAGCGCTAGAAACATTGGTAGCATCCTCAAACGGGTCGACTTTATTTTGGGTCGTGAAGGTGGACCAGAAACTAATACACCCTTTAACGAGAATGTTAACATCCATTAGGCAATATTTTTCAATCTTAAAAACATAATTACTCTGGGCCACATGCCAATCTAAAAGTTTTTGCCTCTCTTTCTCAGACATCTGATCTGATTTGCGGATGTGTTGAAGAGAAAGGGAAAGTAACCCTTGGACTCGGGGAAATCGAAAGTTTTCGGAAATGCCAAGAGCGGTGATGGGATGAAATTAAGGGAGTCAATGAACCTAATATCACCGCATTGAATGGAAATTAGTTTTAAACCGTTGGTGATGACTTTGGGTCTCCACCGGTTATTATCAGTTATCATGCATCTAAGCACGAACCACCCATCGTACCCCTTCATGTTATGCGCAGTGCATGTAACTTTAAATTTTCGCGCTCTCTCGGCAACATACGACAGAAAGAATTCAACGGGATTTTCCCTGAAAATGTGCACTCTTTCACTACACGTCGAGCATCGCTCATCCAGATCATCGATTCGCGGCCACGCATAGGTTGGGCTCATGCAGAAATCGATCATTCGTCCCCTCACACACCTTCTCTTGCATACACTCCAAATCGTAAAAGACAAACATAGATGGTTTACCAGTATAGCTGTCGCGTCGCACCATGTTAACAGGCATATAACAAAGATGACCAATCGGTTTGTGGTTCATGCACGTGGAGCAATAGCTGTATCCGCATCTATGCTTACCCTTTACTTCAATGGTTTTCAGACACTTTAAGCATCTATGTAATTTTTCACACAGTTTAGCGTCCTTATGGTTTCTAAGGCATTACTACCCGTAAAAATTTCTCTTGCAATCATTACAGACAATTTCAGGAGATTCAATAGAACATGGAGGCTTTTGATGACAACAAGGACACTGATACATACATTTCGCATGCCGTTTTTTATCGTTACAGCGCTTTTTGCACTGCTCGCAGTAATAACCGCAGGTAAATGCTGAAGTGAGACTGATAATGACATTATAATGTTCGTCTTCTAATGTTAAATTTAATACTCTACCCGGTTCCCTAGGACCCTCAAAGTACACTGAATCACCTACGCGCGAATTATAAACTACGATAGTGCATGAAACTAAATGGTTTTGAAATGCTTGAATGTGCTCGTAACTACCACCCGGACTAAGGTCTACACAGTTGTTTTGGCAGAGTTGTACAGCTCGTGCTTGAAGTAAGGGATAACCCAATGCCATGCTACTCAGCATTGTATTGTTATTTCTAAATGCTATTGCTAGGAATAGGGCTCTTGCTAAACAATTGTTTTCGTTGATTCCGGCTGGTACAACAACAATACCTTGTCTTTTTGCTTTACAAAAATATTCAAATTTTATTCCTGTCATATTTTTGCGCCCATAGTCAACAGGTACCGATACTCTATCCACGTTTAAGACTAACAAGTCGCTCGAGAAAAAAACTAGCATTGCTCTGCATTACCTTTTCAAGTAGAGACATTATCACTTTCACTGACAGACAGATTGGTTTGTCAGGGTAATTAGGGTTCCGTAACGTGATCCCTATACGGTCTGACAGAGCTGCATCCTTGATAGTGTATGCATACAACTCCTCGAATACACTCTACAAAAAGGTATGTATTAAATAAATATGATTTTTAGTAAATGGTACATTTTACCTGTAGCCATGTTAAGGGATTATCCTTGCACGTATCGTTATTAAAATTAAATCTTAATGTTTTACATGTAGTGCTAAATTCTTTTATGAATTTACTGTCTAACTCTCCTATTATATTAATATCACTGAACCCTGTTTGGAAGGAGTAGAGTCCGGCCTGTTGCTGGGAACCTGAGCCCGATTGGTCTTGCGCCTGTAATGTACTCATTCAGTAAACGAAACAATGGAATATTAAAAGACATACCGTTATCAAATCCTCCGCATCTGTAGTTTCCATCATCTCATCATCGTCAAACACATCCTCCATGTTTACCTGGGCAGGGCTTTAAAAAAAATAATTAAAACTTAATAATAAAAAACAAGCATGTACTTTCACTTCACCAACCCGTTGTGCAGCCTCCACAAAATCATTATAAACCTTTATCGAATCGATAGTCATTTTCACACAACATCTTATAAGTAGCAATATTATAAGCATTTTTCGGTTAACGCGCCAACTCAAGAATTTGGTCAACGTTTAAAGACTCTATAGCTAAGATAACGTTAATTTACTTCTGCTCTTCGGAGCAGAACTAAATTAACTAAGGAAAAAGGAAAAGGCCACGTATTTCATTCCCTCCCCGTGGGGGAGGGCGGGCTGCTTGAGCTTTCCGAGCTGGTTCAGCCACAATCATGGATTCCCAGCATACATACATATATTGCGTATATATGCATGGTGGCATTAAGAGTGAGTGTGGTTAGGATAGGATCGGAAGCAACGGAGTTGGAGTTCTAAGGGGGAAAATACTACCCCAGCATTCGCCTAAGTAGCCGCACATGGTGCGCATATACGCAGTGACCATGCCGCTACATGTGTATGAGGAAAACTCCCTGAAAAAACCTCATACAAGGTAGACGGTAGCGGGAATCGAACCCATTACCTCCCAAATGCTAGTCAGGCCGTGTTACCACTACGCTACCAACTCTTAATTAGCTAAACTAAGAGCACGCTTTTATAGTATTTTACAGGGTCAAACGTCAAATTTTGTTGTTTTTGAAATTCACAAGGCTAACTTTAAGGCCGATTACGTCTATGGCTAGTTTCACGGTCGATGACTTTCTCAAAGTAAAATAAGCATGATGTTTATCTTTTAATACCAAATGGCCTTATTGTTGAAGGTGACATCAGGTGATAATAATATAATTTGTACACGAAGCCAAAATGGGCATTAAAAGAAATGTAATGATTATAATAACATTTTTATTTAGCTAAGCGCTTTTATTACATATTCATCACGACATAAACACTCATTGAAAAATAATTTTAATCAACTAAATGTAAAAATACGCGTCAACTTAAAATCTAAGACCTTTGTTAAAACAACCCTTTTATCATTTTATTACAGAACAGTCTTCGGTAGTAATCTTTAAATACATCTGCTCTTTTTATTCTTATATTATTTTAACAATTTATATGGACATAATTAAAAAGCCTGTTTTACAAGTCTGGGCCGATTTGTATCAACCCTTTTTGTGTTGTATTAAATACACCTTAATTTAAGGTCTTTCATTCATTTAGTTGTAAATATAAGAAAAAGTTTTTAATTATTGAAATATAGGTATGAAGGAGGCAACTCAATTTGCATATCTTCTTAATTGTATATATTTCTTAAAGGTTTATATTCCCACTTCAAATTATTTTCTGATCATTTGATTTACGCAACGCGTCATCATGATCATCTGACATGATCCAACTTCCTAAGCCTCCATTTTTTTTCACTTGCTGATGCACATTACAGCAGGAAGCGTTGTTTTGGTTTCCACCTAAATTTTGTGCAAGTGCCATTAATTTTATGGTAAGATATCTTTTAACTCGTTATACAAAAAATTAAAACATTTGCTCTTTTCAGGCGCTTTTTTACTGCACTTTTCATTTTACTTCGATTTACAATATAATTACATTTTAAGTACGCATTTAATTTTACTGTTGCGTACGCTTTCATTTGATGATTGCAATTTTTATTTGAAAATTTCAAAGAATGCAATAAATATTGGATTATTCAATTTAAAGAAGAAATTTTTAAGAGATACAGTTCCAGTTTTGGGTGTGGCTGATAACATTATTTAAGATATTGCGCAATAATGGTGCAAGGATGACCGTTTCGTAAACATTTAGATACCAGAGGTTATTACAAAATTTGTGTACAAAACTTTTACAAAGGTATTTATGTAATGATTTTTTTAGTATTTTAAGGTTTTTACAATTAGTTTTTTAAATATATTTTATTTAATCATATCAACTGTCAATAAACATTTGTATATATTTTTATTGCTTTACATTTTGATAAGTTTTAGTGTAAGACTCGGTTTAGTTATTTCGGGTATAATTAAAAAAAAATAACTTGGCGTCCGAGATTATTTTTATTAGTGTTACATACAATTTTTTTATTATTTATGTTCGGTGGAAGTAAGCGGGCAGATTTAGTGGTAATTGAGCAAATCAAAATTATTGAACCGGCCCACTTGAATTTACCGACTGGGACAAAGGCATTATTTGTGGTGAATGGTTAGTACTTCCAGTCAGTTTGACGATTTGTGTTTAGGAGAATTTTACTCTTATTTCTTTATTTCATTATTAAATTTATTATACCATTTACACCACTTATTTTATAGAATGACCCTCATAGTACAGCGCTTGATTTCTTAAATTGAAATACAACGGTATATATGTTTTAATCATCTTTTTAATATTAAATGGCCTTATCGTTCTTCTTTTAATTTCATGATGCATTTACAGGAGTCCACTAGATAAACATTTCAAATATCAAGGACGTGTTTTGACAACCTTGCAATTAGGAACAGTTGATAAGCCTACTAAAACGAAGTGTGACTAATTTTATATGTTCTAGCCATTAAATACATAAGCGGGCCCATTCAATAGTGTTATTAGCTATTGGAGGTCGTTATTAATTCGTGTATAAGTTGAAGGTTGTGTAGGTAGAGGGTTACAACCGGCAATTAAAAAAGAAGGTGTAATAGCACGTACGAAAACTTGTAATCTATTTATCAGAATACAGATTTTAAGACAAGATCATCTTATACGCTATCAGATTAGGTTAGGTCTCGCAATACAATTGCACCCTTCAGCGAAACGTATCTTACAAGTTAACACCTAATCAATGTATAAATACGTTTTCGTATGTTAAACAATCTGTAGATAAGAATTAAAATAAATGTAACAATTTTAATAACAATCTCATTTGTTAAAATACGCTAATAAAGTAATATGGGGAAATACAGTCAATTTTGTCGCGCACGTAATTATTACCTGATCATCTTATAGGGCAACAGATTAGGATCGAGAATTTCCCCATATTAAAAAATAATTAATTAATTAATAAAAAATAATTAATAAAAACTGATCAACAAAAACGACTCCTACAGGTAGGCATGAAAACAATCAAAAAGGCCTTAATCAGGGTTGAAATTCCCATCTTGGGTGGAAAAAGGCCAACAAAAAGAAACCATGGGGTGAAATCAAGGCGTTGAAAAGGGCCTCCGAAAAGAAACCATAGGGGTGGAAAATAAGGGCTCCCACGTGGGGCATCCTTGTGACGTCAAAATCCAAGATGGCTGAAGGTGTCCCACTTCTACTCGCGAAGATATGAGAATTTTTACCTTTGACTTGCAGCGGGTTTTACCTACAACATTATTAACATCAGGTGAAGTTTTTTATAAGCGACAGCTAAGTGTATATAATCTTACAATACGCGACTGTACAACAGGTAAATCGGTGCATTATATGTGGCATGAGACAATGCCAAAAGACGTTCGATAGAAATAAATTGTACAGACACGAGACTAGAAATAGTCTCGTGTCTGTACAAGACATTATTGGGTATGGCCCCAGAAACAAAGCATGTTGTATTTTATCCGGACACTTGTGTAGGGCAGGGGTGAGGGGGAAAGGGGAGATGGGGAGAGGGGGGGAGAGGGGGTGAGAGAGGGAGAGAGAGAGAAATATATAATTTTATCATAGAGTATTACAACGATGATTTGAATCAAACTTTAGTTTATTTACTGCAAGTTTTCATCCTAAACTTTGCACTTTAAACCTGTCGCTCGGGGCTCATACACCAACTACCTCCCACTTGTCCCGGCCCTGGGTGAACCTATTTTTACCAGATTGTCCTTACTTCTAATTACTTAGTCATCATATAAAAAGGGTATTTCTGAAGTAGTTTTGTTTGTTATCCTGTTTTTTAAATAAGTAGGTAGGTATAATGGCGGACCAAAATGGAAATATAGACTTGTTTTTCTACTTATTAATTTTTTTTCAGAAGCTCGAACGATATTAAAAGAGCATTACTTTAAAACGCAAATGTATTTTTTTTTTCAACAGAAGTTGTAAAAACGTTTCAAAGGGTAACGTTACGACAGCAATAGATCAGTAGGTATTGTGAAGTTCGGCCTTATAGATGCGCACGTAAACGTTTAAAGCGTTTATCCATTAATACACTTCTTTTAATGCTTTTGTTGGTATTTTATTCCCTAGTTTACAATACTATACTTTTGTGAACTTTCAGTCAAAAATTTCTATAAGGTCTTGGATGCTTATTCTCTTATTTGTATATTTATCCCTAATGTAAACTTGTTTTAATACATTGTTTATAAACTAAACGTGATTTGATACATTTAGCAAATTTAAATGTAGTAAATAATGCAATATTTCTAAATATATTTATTTACCCGTGTATAACGTACGTTGTATTTGTCTCATTCAACTAGACAGCTGTCAGTTCTGGTACTTTTTGCAGTTCTCTTTCCGTTAGGAGAAACTACCGTTTTCAATTTTTCTTTATGTTTAATACAAAACTTCGTTTTTGATCGGCGCAGTCCAAAACTTTTTCCTCAATTAAAAATGTTATCATAGAACAGTAAGAAAGCTGCAAAATTACATGGATAAATATTTTACTAGTACATATTTAATTACAGTAATGGTGAACGTACGTACACTAATGTAGGTGCAAATTATGAAAACTGATATTCTAAATAATTATCTAATCCAGTGTATGAACGGGTTATTTGGGTTTGCTTGGATTTATTTTTAAGCAAATACTGAGAAAGATAATTAAAGATCTGGAGTATCTACACTCAGTATTCCCGTATACATACATACAAGGTGATCCAAATCAAGCGCGCACTTTTGGTAACTTCTTTATTGTTAAAGTTACTATATCGATTAAATTAGCAAACTTGTATAATTTTTCCGCTGATTACAATAGTCGAATTAAAAAACAATTAAACATCGCGTTTTTGAGTTTTTGGATAAAATAACATTTTTTTAAATAGAACACCATTTCTATTATTATTTTTTAAGAATCTCCATGAAATTTGGGATAAAAATGGTTATTATAAACTTTTTCCTAGGATCAAAAATAACGGAGTTATAAGAACCTAAACCTAAGCTAACTCGAAACTAATTTATGGAAACACATCACGATATTTATAATGAAGTTATGAGGATATAAAAAAAAAATAAATTTAAAAAATACTGAAAACCATTAATTTGATTATCAAACAACGTTGTACTCTAGGATCTAGCTCTATAACTCTATTTAAAATGTTCAAAAATTCCAACTCGTTCCTGAACGCATTTATTAACTCGTTTATGAGCATCTTTTACACTTTTCAGAATGACTCTGCCATGTATTTGACATAATTCTTACCGAACTGAATTTTTGAGACCATCAACATTATTGTATCGTCTTAAATAAATGCGATTTTGCAGATAACCCCACAAGAAAAAGTCGAGGGGGTCGCATCAGGTGATCTTGGAGGCCATAAAATCGGTTTATTAGTTCCAATCCACCTGTAATTAAAAATATTATTTTGAAGATGACTCGATAGTTTCTCGATAGTTGTGAACAGGTGCTCCATCTTGCTCAATAATGACATTTTATCTGCTTACAAGATGTTTCATCTAAAAAATTGTCCAAAATATCTTGTATAAATTCCACATATCTTTCGCCGGTGAGAGAACCTTCATAAATAAAAGGTCCAATACTTCTAGATCAAATTATCCAACACCAAAGATTAAAACTAAAACGATTCTGAGGAGCTTTAGAGTATGCTTGCAAGGGGTTTGCTCTTGACCAGTAATGATGGTTTTTTTATGTTAAACATTCCACAATTAGAAAAGTTAGACTCATCACTCCATAGAATATTCCTATAATTATTGGCGTTTTGTTGACAATAGTTAATATACCAATAGAAGAAAACCAGTGTTTTTTTGGGATCTCACGGGCATAATGCTTGAACAGGTTTGTACTTATAGGGGGAATATTTATGTAGCTTCTGTATTCTGTGAATCGTACCATAAGTCAAATTTCAATCTCTAATAGTGTCTATTATCGAATTATTGTGATAATGTTCAAAATAACCAATAACTTCTATTTCAGCTGCTTCACTAATTACCCAATTCTTTTTCAGGCTCCTTTTATTAAAAACAGTCTCATTAGTTCTAAACTTCCGGTAGAGTTTTAGAAAACATTGACAATTCGATTAATCACGAAATGGGTATACCTGCTCGTAATATTCTTTTACTCTTAGGGAACATTTGTTATTCAATAAATAAGTTTCCAACATTTCACATTTCTCACTATGAGAAAAAATATTTTCAAAATACACAAAGGGCGCAATATCAATTCTATTTTTAAGAGATAATTACACGTTTGACATAAATTAACGTCATGCGTTTCAGTAGCCTGCTAAATTAATTTAGAATTAGTTTAGGTACAGGTTTTTAATATAAATACTTATATTACAAATTTCATGGAGATTCTAAAAGAGAACATGGTGTTCTATTTAAAAAACGTTATTTTGTCTAAAACCTCAAAAACGCAATGTTTAATTGTTTTTTTAATTAACTATAATAATCAGCGGAAAAAATTATACAAGTTTGCTAATTTAATCGATGCTGAATATGAAATTGGTTTAGATCACAGTTTTGTAAACTTTGTAGTCCCCGAAAGTTTTAGTCATAATTATTTCAAAGATTCAAATATATTGCTAAATAAAGAGAATTTTAAAGGCTTCATGTTCATGTTCAAGAATTTGTTTATAGATTTAAATGTAAGAATAATACGGATAATATGAAATTACCAAAGGAAAACTTAGTGGTGATTAAATCACTAGATCGCTTCATGAAAATTTTTCAAGATGTATTAAAATCTACATGTGACACAAAAAGTTGTGAATACAAAACAGTTCCATGGTGGAATGTTGGACTAACAATACTGCGTAAAAAAAGCAAATGTTAATTTAAGGTCACTAAAAAAAATGGAATACATTGAATGTGAAAAAAACTTAAATCATGGAAGAAATATTGTAATTTAACAACTACAAATAATCCTTGGAATACAGTATATAAACTAATTACAGGGAACACTGGAAAACTGCATTTATATCAACAATTAAAAATGAAAATGGAATATATACAAAAGAAATAAACGAAACAATCATATTAAGGGTCCAACATTTTATTCCACAACTGATCTGACTTTCGATCTGCAAACATCGTATAGGCTCTGGTTGAAGCAAAGTGATGATTAGTCAGCCGCAAGGCCAGGTTCTTATCGTGTCTGTGATATTAAACGTGTTCAAATAGAAACATTTTTAATACTTCAGATGTGTGTTAAATAATCTATTTCAGCGCACGAAATGAATAACTCATAATCCTGTGATTTAAGCATCGGAATTGATAATTACAATTGTCAGCATATACCCCTGTATCCTTAGCAACAACAATATCAGCCGTCAATCTCAAAGGCATATTTCCAACCATATCCAATGCCACTTTTACGAAATGTATCAAATAACTTGCCTCCTAGGCACTATCCTCCAATTATACAAATATTTCCAAACACTCAACACAATTTTAATATAAATCCTCTACAACCTCACCTACAAAACAATACCAGCATTCAGTCACCTTACCGTCACTGCCATTAAGTGATGAGTAGGCACTGGAAAATATCGACACAGAATCACCCGAAATTCATGATTGGCAAATTGTCTCGAAAAACGGAATAAAATCCAAACTCTCCAACAATAAACCTACCTACGGAACAGGTGAGTGCCAACAATAAATTTAGCGTTTTATAAAAAGACAATATTCAAATTAATAACTGCGATAACAGCGCATCAAGTAGCAAAACTCCAATAACACCCAAACCACCACCGATTTTTATTTATGATGTCACTCATAATAAAATGATCAAAAACCTAACAGATGTGACAGAATCCGAAAGTTGCCAATGTACTGCACTTCAAAACAATACAATAAAAATTAACACTCAAAACTCTGAAACTTACAGAAAACTTGGACGAATAGTTATGTATGCATTGAGCTGAACGTACGCGTTCGCATCGTGCTCTGCAATAAATTCAAATATTCGTGTATTTAAGACAAAGACTGTGTACAAAATTACGTTGTAAATAGTAAATATAAAGTGATTGATCGGACGTGATAGATGATTAGTGTCGATATAATAATCAGTATTGGTGGTGTTGTATAAAACTTGCACTTATAACGATAAAAATGAATCCAAAATAATAAAGTTGTAAGTCGTGCGACAATTAAGACTGTGGGAAGCTAGAGCAGGCAAACTCAATTATCATTGGACGATAAGATATGTACACACACACACACACACACACACACACACACACACACATATATATATATATATATATATATATATATATATATTATATATATATATATATATATATTATATATATATATATATATATTAATGGATATTGTGCACAGATTAAAAGCTAATCCTAATTTCTCGAATCTGCCTTATATACCAATTCTTACCGTTAGCCAGGATTCTTTTTTAAAATTTTACATTGTGCAGAAATTATTGGAATGGGATCTCCAATTTCACCATCGATGGCAAATTATTTTATAGAAAACTTCGAAGAACAGACATAAATAATGCAACGAAGAATCCAAAACTGTAGCTTATATATGTTGACATTTTTTTGCTCTCTGGCCTTTTGCGGAAGAATCATTAATGATTGTTTCTAAACCATTTAAACAATCCTCATCACACCATCGTTCAGCACAAAAGTTTAGTACGATACGAACTTTGTACAACCGTGCCACAAAAATATGTCATCCAGTTAAACTACAGCACGAATTAGACCTTTAAAAGGTCTTCGTAAATAATGGCTTCAACAAACAACAAATTAAAAAGTCATTTCAACCGAGACAAACTTCAAATAAGTTTGTCATTTTACCTTTCCTTGCAAACACAACGAATAAAATTTATACAATATTACAAAAGCATAATATAAAAGTAGCTTACGAAAGCATTACATACATATAGTGTTTAGTCTTGTGTTAAAGTCTACATTGGTGAAACTGGAAAAATCATTAACACCAGGTTAACAGAACACAAACGATACTTACGTTTACTTCATTCTATAAATCAACAATTGTTCAACATACCTTAAACACTGCATAATATAAAATTTGAAGACGCAACGATAGGAATTGGTATATAAGGAAGATTCGAGAAGCTATTGAAATTCTGAAACAGCCTAATAACTTGAAGAGGGATAATGGATATGGATTGCCCGATGCCTAGGTGTCTGTTTTAAAGAACTGAAAGTTGTACAGTCTACAACAGTGCTCTAACTTTAATTCTCGAGTTACCTTATTAATATTTGTCACTTTGATGTTACCATGCCAATATTTGTAACTTTGATATTACGCCTGGCGAAGGACAGTGTGTATGTCTGAAAGCTTGCGAATAAATAAATAAAAATAATAGTGTGAAACGCGCTTTGTTAAATTTAAATAGCACTGCAAAGAACTAAATCATAAACGTATCCTTATCAAAAGTATCAACTCAACTCACGACCCCAGCAAACTAAGGACGACATGAAATACAGAATTTATTATTAAAACCCTCAGACTATTCTAGAAATTGCAGAGGCCATTACAATTACATATGTTTAAGAATAACACCGATCCCAATAAGGAATCATGAAACATGTCTATGGTATTTCAGAATTACAAACTGTTGTCTATTAATAAAAGAAAGGTTAAGGTACTCCTTTAATACTAGAAATCTATTTATTTACCGATGAACACGATACCAGTCAAATTGACCGCAGTTTAGAGTTACATTGTAAAGGCAAAATAATAAACCCAAAATTTTTTGTTTCGAAGATGCGAGTAACTAAATACACCCTGAACATATAATTTCTTTAGTTACAATGCCAACGCATTTGCCACATACTACTTTCTTACATATTTTTGTCTTTTCATTTATTGGGATATTTTTAGTTTGATATTGCCTTCGCTTTTTTGTTGATTGCGACCCATCTTGTTGATATATAGTGGATTTTCTTGTACGTACGTGCTCACTCTTGAGTTCATCGGCGAGTTTCAAAATATATTTTCGTACGAATTATGTTTTCGTTAATACATAAGTTTTAAATTATCCATGAATTTACTGCTGCTAAATCAAGTATGTTGAAAAATACTTGTAGAGGCCACTGCCTGGAAGACGATTTGGTTGTACAATTCCTTGCCATTTGGTCCAAAATATTTACCCCATATTTAGTATTGTTGTAGAATTTTAATTTTTCTGGCAGTTTCTTCTGTCCCTCATCAATCGTTGGAAATTTATGTATACTACTGTAAATGCACACATTTTTCGATCTTTTCGCTTGATAACTTGTTATAGAAATATCACATACAAGAACCTTCGTAGAAAACAAATCATATTACGATTTTTTTATAACAGCTTGTGACAATCTTCGACTTCGGTTCACATTTCCAACTAGTGCAAACTTTTGGCCAAATTGAGAGATGTAAGAAAGTTATCTGCAGTTACATTCCTCCACTTTTTTAGAAAGTTGCTCTTCAATCGTCCTTGCCCAAGTAAGGAAATCCATTCAACATGTATTTTGTTTCAACGTCAGCTGCAATCCAAAACTCTATACCAAACTTATCGAGTTTATCACTGACATATTGGGAGAATGGACACCTGGCATTTGTAGGAAATAGTTGTTCATCAATTGTAACGTGTGCACCTGGTTTATAGCACATAATACAGTTACTAACAAATTTATTCCATACTTAATCGCCATATTTGGTTGAATTTATCTATGGACATTGTGTCACAAAATAAATTAGGCCCCCATATTTTGTTCCACAATTGTCCTACTAGAAAGTTTTTAACACAATAGATCCCATGAGCATACAAACAAGATATAAACGCGTCTAATTCTTGTTGTCCATGCTCTGCGTTTAGCATATCCGATTGGCCCAGCTTCTTCGCTAAGTCTGTTATGACGAGATATACGTCCACAAACATTATTCTAAATCACTCCATGTAGTACCGTCAGCAGCATCACATTCTACATTAATGTTTGATGTTCCTGAAAAACTGGATAAATGCACATTTTCGTCACCATCGCTACTGGTGATCGACAATGCATCTTCCAAAACGTAGAATGTACCCTCCTCTGATGACACTATACTATCATCACTACGATTATCACCGTCGGAATGGTATAATCTTAAATTATCACTTATCAGTTTCATATTGCAGTTCGGCTTCAGTAAGGTATTTCGACATCTTTAACACAAAGTGCCTTACTAAAGTTTTTGATTCAATGTGTACTTACTGATTTTTCAAAACTTCTAGGAAGTGGGAAGTTATTGAAAATATCATTATTAGAATCTATTTCACTTCTTGGAATGTTAATTAGCGGGATAATATGAATGTTTAGAAATTTGTCTAAAGCATGCAGATTAGGAAATAATTGCGCGGTCATAATGACCGCAACCGTACTTAAAGGTAATTATGATAAGCAATGCAAACAGCAATTCCTAAGAAATTATATCGTAGCCACTTTTAGGAAAAGTAATAAAATTTTGTTAAAATTGGAACGATAGAAAAAAAGTTTGCAGCGAATTAAAATTGGTCATTTCGACCGCATCCGTGCTTCTAATGTTGAATTCCATCAGTTTCCAATTTAATGCAAAATATATGTAACCACACAATCCAAATGCAGAATTTAGAGGTATAAACGCATGGTGGTTATTTGTTAAAAATTGTGTTTATAAATAATAACAATCTGTTTCAAAAACAGTACCCCAAATATGACATGGATTAAGATATCGCCATAGTCTGCCTTAAAACTTGTAACACTTTTAAAAGTTGTGTACAATATGGATATTTCACAACATTGTGAGTAAGTGACTTCATTATTACGGACTTTTTCTATTAAAATAATTGTTTCAGTAGATTAGTTTAATTTATTATACTAATGTATTAGAGTATCTACAGACAATGGTTTTTAGATATTTGTGACATTAAATAGTGATTGGGCTCCATTTCTTTTAACTTGTTCTATTAAGACAAATTATTTTGTTGGCACCGTCATAGTCAACCACTAATTTATTATTTCCTGCACATTATAGCGATGTTATAGCAATAGATAACCGCTACGTTATTTTTGTTTTCAGTACGAACCGAACTAAGAATCGTATGCTGTAATTTTCAGCTAATATGTCATTTAATAATGTAATACAGAAACAGTACGTTAAGTTTATAAACGTATAGGCCTTTCTACCTAAAAGTAGATTAAATTTGATAGCTTTGAATGTATCGTATGCATCTAAAATAGATTGATCCGCATTCGGTTTGAGCGGAAGTATTGAAAAGCATTAATAAAGCAACTTGTATTAATTTAAAGTTTTGCACAAAGCATCCAATTATACCAAGCCTAAACGGTTTGTTT
>JARFJB010002053.1:250000-287500 GCA_036346205.1 Vesta saturnalis
ACATGCCACACGCCACACGCACACACGCACACACGCCCACGCACAACCACACACGCACACACCACACGCACACACACACACACACACACACACACACACATACAGTCCCGTCCAAAATGGCTGCCTCGTATTTGGGGCATTTTTAGTGAAGTAGGTGGGAATAGCCAACTCGTATCTAAATGTGCATATTTATTTAAAGCTAAAATACCGTAACACAATTAAATCGAATTTTAGAATAAAATGTAAAGCTTAGAAATATACTTGTCTATATTCAGAAAGTCTACAATTGTTTCGCAAATATAGGTTTACATAATCAGGATGGCAGCAAAAAATTACAACGTAATTTACTTTTTTAGTTAAACATAAATTAACAATTAATGCTGTAGCCTACTCTATTATGAAATAAAGGTAACTTTAGAACTAATTAATCACCAAACAGTCCAAGAAAAACAACTGACAACCTACCGATGAATCATAAAGCATTAACCAAGATGACCGACTTTGTCAATTATTTACGTATAGGATATACGGGACACGCTCCTTCCACTTGCGGTTAATTCTCGATATATGCGGACCAATAGGAAATAGCTTTGAATGTATAGTTTTTAAAAGCTTTAAATAACAGCTTCATCTTCAAACTGGAAAAGCAGGGTTAGACTAGTGGTATAATTGCTCGCCTGACACGCGGTTGAGCAACGTTCGATTCCCGGCTCAAGCAATTTTTTTTTTCTGTTTGGTTTACAGTAGTTTTGTTAATGTTTTTTTTCCTATTATACCGCAGATTTTAGATTTTTATACATAACACGTGATTGGTCCGCATATGTCGAGATTTAGCCGCAAGTCTCCTTCCTTACTACTCTATATTCTAAGGTTAGATCACACTAGTTCAACTACTCACGGGATGTAAGGAGCAGTCTGCTATCAGTACACGTGACGGTGTACCCCTTGCATTTTCAATACACTTAATCTCAACTAACCCGAGATTAAACAATTAGGGTACACTTGTGAAATGAACGCACTGTATGTGTTTAATTTTATTACCCATTTAAAACTTCAAATTTTTAAAATAATATGAGCAAATATTAAATGAATTTTATTTAACTATTTTATTCCTTGATATTTAATGGTGGTTTGTTGGTTAGGTGCAGGTGGTTTTTTTTATTCAAATTATGAACTAATCTGCCCTTCTCTGGTTTTCTAAACGTGCAAATTACATTTACATATTTCCTCTTTATAATCCTCGTATTGGGTTACCCAAGCCTGATTTACGTATCTTTATGCATTTCCCACTGCCTGAGGTTTGAATTATTTAACTCATTTTTTGTATGCGTTTCCTTGGTGAATAGTCGCGATGGAGTATACGGAATTCTACTTTCTATTGCAGAGATGACATAACTGCGTATTTACTCTCTTCTGTGGGAAGCATAAATCAGGTTTGAAACGACACGTGAGATGTTTTCTCTGGAATGTTAATGTGATGTAAACCGGTATTAGACACAGGGGCCGACGCAGCTATTTCGCCGCTCTGGGCAAGACTAAAATCTGCCGCCCTTGCTTTTGATAGAAAAAAAGGTGTACAGCGTTTGTGCTACTACGAGTTTGTTTTAGAGTTTATTAGATGTAAAAACTTTCTGCGCATTTCGCGTAAAAACAGGTCTTACAAAGAAATATTATATGTTGAGTAAAAGATTTATTGTGTGAAGAAACAAGTAAATGTTCAACAAATGTTCTCAAAAACTTTATAAAATTCAAAATATGTTCACAAATAAAATAAATACATAGTAAAACAATATCATACAATAACAAACCCCAAAAATAATAGCGCGTTCGATAAATGAAAATAATAAAAATATACAAAATATAAAAAATAATGTTCTAGGAGAGGCTGAGAGCAAGTTTTTTTTATAACACACACAAATTTTTCTGTAAAATAAAAAATAACAATCTTTTCCCTCTTTATAACTCAATCCGGAGATATACTGTACATAAACATAAAATACTAGTATTGAAACAAAACAAGAATTAAAATGTTCTCTCCTTAACTTTTAATTTGGTAAATTCTCTTATAATTTGCCTAGAATCTATTTTATTGCATACATCATAGCCAATGGCATATGGATCGAAAATATGTATGGTGAAATTTTTTTTTGCTATTTGCCGTCCTTGATTCTACCGCTCAGGGCGGCGGCCCAGCTCCCCCCTACCCCCCTAGGTCGGCCCCTGATCATACATCTTAAGGAGTTAATTACTAGGGCTGTCAGAATAATTTTATATTTATTTATATTAATATACGTCTAATTTGTTGCACTTGTGTTCTACTTTTTTTATGGCCCGTGAAATGTCTGCTTTTATTAAATCTTGCATCATGTGTTTTTGTTTGACTTACCTATTATATGTATGTAGAGATAACAATTAATTGTGTTAATTGATATATTTTTTGGTGTACATGATATTTTTACACATACCTAACAGGTATACTTTTTTAATTATTAAATTTGAGGAAAAATCTAAATAAAGTTGTCTACTTACACAACATTTTTATATTTATAATCTTCTGGTCGATTTTTACACCATTGTCAAAATATGTTACACAATAAATGATAAAAGATTCTTGAATGTGGCACTTTGTTTGCAGAGTTGTTAGCGGTTGTTGACGTAATCGGTGTATTTATAATTTCAATTTGACTATTCAAACATACATCTGGACGTTGTTTCATAATTTCTATTGATTCTCACCGATCTAGTATTGGCCCTTTATCACAAATACATTTTCTTCAATAATAAAATTATTATTGTTTTGTATTAAGTGATCAGCAAAATTTGAACGAGCCATATGTTTATTCAACTAATATGATTTATGCTCTTTGGTCAGAATTTAAAATTTCCTTCCTGTTTGGCCAATATGAATTTTATCGCAATCATTACATTTAAGTTGATATACTCCACTTAAATATTTCATATCTTTATTATCTTCTCTCCTTAATGACCCGGCGTCAATGAAAAAGCCCATCCTTGAAGTAGTTTTAAAACTGCACATAAAATTTGGACAGCCCTTTAAATGCAAAACTAGTCACATAGATTTTCTATTGTTTTGTTACACAAAGCAGGTCCAAACCCCCTCAGGGCACCAGGGGCGGATCTAGGATTTTGTTCAGTGGGGGGTCTAACTTGATTTTAAGACACCAAAAAATAAATTTTGCAAACGATGATGCATACTGAATATGATCCGAAGAAGACAATGCAAAACGGTTAATTTTTTTGTTACATGCCTGGCACTAAAATAAAGGTATTTTTTATATGTTTAAGTACATTTATTTTATAAGATGACACGAATGTTTCAAAATAAATGCGAAATGTAAAAATCAAGATTTACGATAGAAAAGAACAAATAAAAGAACTAAACATTAGATTATTAGAATCTAAACATAGCAAGAATATGGGAAATTAGAAAATAATCGTTCAATTCATGAACCATAAATTATAAATATGAAGTAATAATGACTACAACAACATACAATATTTAGACAATAAATTCAAATCGTCTGCTTTTAGAAGAAAATCTGTTAATAATACCATTGTCAGTCGATCGTGTGCCATTTGAGAATGCAACCAAGTTTTAATTGTCAATAGTTGGATTAAAATCTTGATCCAGATTTGTGACAGCTTCAATTGCCGTATTACAAGTTGTATTTTGGGTTAGTGAACGTGAACTTTTATATAATTGTATTTCACCTAATAGTTTTGTGCATTCAAAATCGACATTTGCACACAATCTTGTAAATTGGATATAATTTTTTTTCATTCTTTGTTTTATTATAGCATAGTCTCTAATTATTTTCTAAATTACTAGGGACTAAAACATTTAATGAGTAACAGTTCAATACATCTTCGGAAAATCTGTTACATAAATCTGTTAGATAAATTGTGATCCAACATTGGAATATATGTTATTTTTTTCCAGTCTCTCCAGACAGGAGAACTGTGAAGGATATTATCGCGTTGTTTGAATTTTTACCAAATTTAGTTCGAATTTATTTATGGATAGACTATTTATAAGCGATTCGAATTCATTATCCACATTTAAGCGTTTTTGTTTTAAAAGAGTAATGACATTCTTAATGTGAGCTTCCGCTGCTTCTAAATCGATACTTTTCTTTTAAAAAATAAACTCAGGGGTAAAGTGACACTAACAATAAATTAACAATCTATAACTGATTTTAGTGATATATGTGCTTTTGAAGAGGAATTATTTTCGTTCCAATTTGAAATATCTTCTAATGCTTTTCATATGTTTTCCAAATCTGTTTTAAACTGCATTACCGAATCATGACGCTCAAACAATTTAGTTTCGCATGGGCTATTAAGTTGTGTCTTCAAATATTGTCTTAAAATGAAATTTCTTTTAGCAGAGGCTGTGAAAAATTAGATAATTCCGATAGAGTTTTTAACGCTCTTTATTTTGAGAGATTTTGATAATGACAGGTTCAATGCGTGATTAAAACATGGAGTTAAAATGGCATTTCTTGCTTCTTTCTTTATTTCAGCAACTGCACCACGAACCGATGACATATTAACCCTAGAACTCCCAAGATAAAATATTTACGTGCTTACCCAAGGGGGGAATTTTTTGCCCGCGCTCGGTTTGTCTTATTTTTTCCAAATAATAATGATTATGTTGCAGTAGTATGCTGATATATGATTATCACAACCATCTGAATGTAGTAATAACCTTATTAGACTCATTTAACGTTACTTTTAATGCAATAAACAAACAAAAAGAAATATCCTCTTATTATCTACACTATTATATATAATCTTTTTATTCACTTGCACTTCCGGAATTACAATTTATCAAATGATATTGCTTTCCATATGTATTTTACAAATGTTTTGATCACACTTGGAACAAATTTTATTAGTTTTGTAATACCATCGCGTTGTTGTTTAGTATTTACGTTTTCCAAACAAATGTAGCAACGTCGTTTCACATTAGATTCACCATTGTGATTTGAATTTTCTTTCTGACGATCTTTTCGCCCAAAATACTTTCCAAAGCACATATAACTGGTTTCTGGAGACCGTGCACATTTTTGATCTCTTTCGATAAATTGTCTTATGAGCTGATGACCTAATTCAAGGAGGAAGAATCTACGCCTGGTTTGTTTTGTGTCATTCCATGAGATATTATTTAGAGTAAAAATTGTATAAGCGTTCAAAGCCGTTATATCAATTAGCGTATAAAGAGAGATAAAGGCCATCGTCTGGTTCCTCGCTTCACGAATACAATCGTACCATCTGATCAATGGTGTCAACACCGCACTTAGTCTCATTATATTATAGATTGATATTAGATTTTTCTTTTCTGTATCATCGGTTTTGTCATCTGAGTGTTGGGTGACAACATCATCAGGTTTCTTACAGGATTTTTCTTTTATATATGAAACTAATGTGACGGGGGTCTTCCAGAATTTGGAGCAGTAAATACAAATTTTGAAGAATATAGATCGCGACCTGAGGTATTTTTCAGTAGAGTAGGTATATGTTTTCTGTTTATCTGCATGCTGCCAACAACAGTCAGTCGATAATCTACATAAAGTTCTTCGGCTAAATCTACGGAGGTGTAATAACGATCCATTGTGATATTTCGCCCACTTCCTCTGATACACTGGGAAGACATTTCACTACAAACAAGTAACGTCACACTCGAATCGAATGCAATACTAAACACCTGGCACTCCAATTCTATCTAAAACGTCATTAGAGATTCGGTATACGCATGTCAACCGTAAAGAGTGAATAGCAACGTAATTCAATCACAAATTTCGAGAAATGTAAAAGAAAGTGTTAAATGATTTTTGTTACATGCAATCCCAAGTCAAAATGTGCGTTAAATTATGCGTGTTTTTTAAATGAAAACCAATATATGTGGAATTTAACAAATATTACGAAAGTAGAATTATTAAGGACAATAAAACGGAAGACTATTCATATCAGTTGAGAACTAAAAAAGATATAAGAAAAAAGAAAAACCGCGGGTACTTTTTGCCCTCCCTTGGGAGTTCTAGGGTTAACGCTACAGCCATTGCACCCAATACCAGCACAATTATTTAAATTTAAATGAAAACCTTTAAGTTGATTAAGAACTGATTTGCTTAACTTCTGGCCATCAATTTTGGGATCCTTATGTTCATCAGCATCAGAAAGTGAACTATAATTATATGAGTGCAAACCTGTAAATCCTGCGAAATCTCCCCTCACTGAGTTATTAAAAATATATCTCAAAGAAATACTCAACTGTGAAAGATGATAATCACCAGTGGTTTCATCAAATATTATACTGTAATATTTTGCGTTATTGACACGGTCTAATATAACTCAAACTATTTCTTCACTATAACATTGAATTAAAGTATTACATGTTATCTTACTAATATATGTTGCATTGGATTTAGCGTTTCTTAGGTGCTCTTCTAGGATAGAATCCCCGCTTTCTATGCGGAAACGACGAAGCGCTTTAAAATTTCCGTTGCTTATGTTTGTAAGGCTCTCACCGTTTGTGGAAAAGATACTTCCATCTTCTCTATGTCCACGTAATTGGATATTTTGACGACCATGTAAAATTAAAGTTTTCGTAATTGGCACTAGTCTTTGACGATTTTTCTCGACTTTCAACTTATTTTTCTCCTTCAGAAGGTGTCTAACTCTTCATTCATTTATGTAGAAATGAAGTTTTTTACTGAAAGAAAAAACAAATACTGATACAACATATTAATGGTTAAAAGGTGGAAAGGTGCTTCTTTTGCTTTCCTTGAAAGTGTATATAGAAGATATGAAGGTTTCCATTAGAACATGGTTACATTGAGTCTCCTGGAAAATGGGTATAACAGTTTCATTGTCACACAGTATATACACCGGAAACCCATTTTTAATCTACCCAACAAAGATATCGAAATGAAAAAATGGATATTTCTAATTTAAATTTACCAAAATATCCCTTGACTTTTATAACTAGTATATTATGAAAACTAAAGAATATTATCTTTTTCCTTAGCTTGAAGATGATATACATTTGATTGGTGAACGTGTAACGCTCCATCCTTTCCAGTAAGTTTAGCGTAAGTTTTTAGAGGATGCGTTACCAACTTTTTGGGTAACATCACCTTTTGTCCACCGACGTGAAACCCGGCGGCAAATATACTACAATAGATGCAGTAAAATCCGTTTTGGTATTCCGAAAACACCAACCATTTAAATATTTTAAACGTATCAAAGGTCACTCTTCATTTCTCTTCTTTATCTTTCTTCTTATGTAAAGAATAAGGAAAAGTGTAATCATCGAGTGGTTTCCAATGGTTCGTTAATAAATTATATTTGGTAAAGTCATCAGATCTTATCAGATTTACATCACTAATGTAATTACCTATGTCATACTTAAATACAGTTGCTACAGTTCTATATTCTTCCTGTGTGGTCAGTGTTGCCTGAATATGAATCCAATCATGTGTAAATTTAGGTAAAAAAGAAAAGCCTTTTGTTATACATAGTTGATTTTTCGATTGAAAGCAAAATATAAAGATATAGATGTATTACGAATTATTTAGGAAACTATTTTCAACAAGAACGCTTAAAAACAAGTTTGTAATGTTACACTTACACATTTAGGTACCTGAACTTAAATTTTGAAAAAACCAGGATCCATTAATTATTGTGAATGAAATCATTTTAAAAAATAAAGAGAAAAATTCTTAAAAAAATGTTCTCTCCTATGATATAATATATAATATAATCCAAAAATTCAAAAATGTGTTCATTAATTTTTACAGAAAAAATCTCACTTAGGTGACAAACTTACTGAGCAGTGAGTAGTGAAGTATCCGACATAATGTATATCAATATATATGAGTAGTACACAGACACCATGCGCCACCTTGGATTTTCTGAGGAAAACCACCTTTCACTTTTTTATACGCTCACGTGGGGGACCGTATTTTACACCCCGATGGTTTCTTTTCGGAGGCCTTTTTCAAGCCCTTGATGGAATTTTCAACCCTAATTACGGCCTTTTTGTTTTTACTAGCCCACCTGTAGGACGCGTTTTTTCACCCCTATTTTTGACGGATTCTTTTTAGAGGTCATTTTCAACCCTTGATGGGATTTTCATCCCTAATTAAGGCCTTTTTTATTTTTACTCGCTTAATTGAGGGGCGTACTTTTTCACCCTTATTTTATGGGCCAACATGTGTGCTCGTATTTTCCACCATTATTTCTTATGGCATCTTTCTAGGGGTCTTTTTCAACCCTTAATGGAATTTTTACCCTAATTACCGCCTCTTTGGCAGTTTAGCACCTAGAAGGTAAGCAAATGCGTGCGCGTACAATGTTCTAATAAGAGACCCTAATGCTACCTCATAAGAGAGATATAAGAAGTTATGGTCTGGGCCGGGCCCCAACAAATCATGCTCGATCAAAATCAATCAGATCAATCTCAATCAACCAACCGAAATCATGTCTTACAGTTTGCAGAAATCAGATTACAGTTCAAAACTGAATACATTAAAGTCTAAATTAAATATGACGTGAAATAATAAATAATTTCTACCCTAACGCAATGCTGCTTTTTATATAGGCAGATTCTCTCTTTCTAAACAGGCACACAAAATTGTTTCATAAAAACGTATTCATTAACAGTTATGAAAACCTCATTAAAAGGACTGGAAAGTAATAACTACTTATATATGACATAGAGTTAAGTTAAATTAACATGTCTTTAAGAATACCAAATTGATATAATGGAAATGAAAGGCAAAAGGTTTTAATGGTTTTATTATAATAAGCGAGTTAACAATAACTACAAGGCTAAAATCCACGAATACGTACCAACTATTTGTAGATCTGATTTTATGGTGTCATTCTGTAAGAGCAATAATATATTTTAAAAATCTTTTCGACATTTTTTAGAATATCAATATATATATATATATATATATATATATATATATATATATATATATATATATATGATATATATATATATATATATATATATATATATATATATATATATATATATTAAAAATAATACGTTTACCTTTAGAAGTGTTTTTTTTTTCTTTCAGTTGTTCTAATAATGACCATATGGTGAACTCAAATACTTTTTATCCAACGTATCCACATGTAGTCTCACAGGTTTTATGAATGGTTGGATATAAACTGACTATTGCATTCCGATCATTACCTAATTTAGAAAGTAATACACAAAACATGATTACTGCTACTCGTATTTAGCAATTATATTGTGCTTATAAATTTACATTCAAAATTCAAATATTTTAAAAATTTTGCTAACGCAAAATTGCTTTTAAATAGTTTGAATCTTGAGATTACAAAAACTATTGTTATGGAATGCATTACTATCATGTTTAAATATATTTTCTCTTTTTCTATGCAATCATGATTTATCTGTATACTCAATTATGCACAAACACACACACACACACACACACACACACACACACACACACACACACACACACACACACACACACACACACACACACACACACACACACACACACACATGTACATCACGTTATATGGATTTTTATCAGTTGAGATTAATAGCAATGTTAACTAAACGCTTTAAAATTTCTAATCTGAAATAAGAGTGACGCAATCTAATTTTATTTGAAATTTCATAGAGAGCATCACCATCATCGAGATTTTTACATACATTCACCTCATCGTCTTCACCTTGAACGATTATATTGTAACAACCTATAAAGCAGCTAGTAACCCCTAACAGTTTTTATCAGACACTATTATTATTACATGGACATGGTTTTCCCTAAATTAACTGGTTTCAGCACGGCTCTAGAAATGCTGCATACTCTCCAAATATTTCTGTTTGTTCTCAGAAGCTGCACCGTATCCATTTCCTTCAATTTTATCTGCATTCTGTTTCGAGACTGTTGTACGTTTTCTAATACATAAACAGAATCTTCAATATTGTGATGCGTGTAGCAGCAATGCACGTTAGCTAGCTAGTTTCTCCTCTATATTATTTTACATGCAAGCCTGACCTTATCATAAATACATCTGTAAAAAAGCTAATCAAACATACCTCTACGGACTGGACATAGAAAGCAGCGTTTTCAATTATGGTTTTTAGTCAACACAATATTGCCTACAACTACATACAATCGACTATCATTGTTTTAGTATGAGGAGCAAACGAAAACACGCTAATACGAAGACACACAAACTAAAATATGCTAACACAAAAACACGCAAATGCGAAAACATAGAAACACGAAAACACGCAAACGCGAAAACATACAAACGAAAACACGCTAACGCTAGAACATACCAACGAAAACACGCTAACACGAAACACGAGAACACGAAAACACGCCAATACAAAAACACGCAAACGCGAAAACATACAAACACGAAAATACGAAAACTTGAAAACACGCAAACATGAAAACATACAAACACGAAAACACACAAAACGAAAATACGCAAACACGAAAACACACAGAACGAAAACACGCTTACACGAAAACACTAAAAAAAAACACAAACGAAAACACGCTAACGCAGAAACACGCAAACACGAAAACACGCTAACACGAAAGCACACAAACTAAAAGATGCTAACACAAAAACATGCAAATGCGAAAACATACAAACGAAAACACGCTAACGCTAGAACACACCAACGAAAACACGCTAACACGAAAACACGCTAATACGACACGCAAACGCGAAAACATACAAACACGAAAACACGAAAACTCGAAAACACACAAACGAAAACACGCTAACACGAAAACACGCTAACGCAAAAACACAGGAACGAAAACACGCAAAGGAAAAACACGCTAACACGAAAACACACAAAACGAAAGTACGCAAACACGAACACCCACCGAAGGAAAACACGCTAATGCAAATATACGCAAACACGAAAACACACAAACGAAAACACGCTAACACGAAAACACGCAAATACGGAAACATACAAACGAAAACACGCCATTAACAAAATTGAAGGAAACTTAGCGTTTGAAAATACATTATTATTATTATAAACAACAATACATCATTTTTATTTAATAACAACCTTTATGGGTCTTCTTCTTCTTCTTGAATCGTGATTCGTCGCCATCATCATCATGGTTTTGAGATTTGTCCTTCTCCTCTAACTAATCGCTCTTCTTCCTCATCTGTGAATCATCACCATCACCTTGGATATGATATACATTCAGCTCATCCACGTCATCGTTTGCATCATTATCTTGAATGGTTATGTTGTAACAGTTTATTAACAAGTCAGTAAAATCTATAATGTCCGCAGCGGACATTAGAGATTTTGTTTTCGTGCTATGTGTTTTCGTTTTGTGTGTTTTCGTGTTGGTATGTTTTAGTGTTAGCGTGTTTTCGTGTTAACGTGTTTTCGTGTTTGCGTGTTTTTGCGTTAACGGGTTTTCGTGTTTGCATCTTTTTGCGTTTGCGTGTTTTCGTGTCTGTATGTTTTTGCGTTTGCGTATTTTCGTGTTAGCGTGTTTTCTTTTGCTCCTTGTACTAAAACAATAATAGTCGATTGTATGTAGTTGTAGGCAATATTGTGTTGACTAAAAACCATAATTTGAAACGCTGCTTGCTATGTCCAGTCCGTGGAGCTATGTTTCATTAGCTTTTTGACAGATCTATTTATGATAAGGTCAGGTTTGCATGTAAAATAATATATAGGTAAAACTAGCTAGCTAACGTGTTTTGATGATACACGCATCACAATATTGAAGATTCTGTTTATGTATTAGAAAACGTACTACAGTCTCGAAACAGAATGCAAATAAAATTGAAGGAAATGAATACGGTACAGCTTATGAGAACAAACTGAAAGATTTGAAGAGTGTGCAGCATTTCCAGAGCCGTGCTGAAACCAGTTAATTTAGGGATAACCTCATGTCCATGTAATAATAATAGTGTCTGATAAAAACTGTTAGGGGTTATTAGCTGCTTTATAGGTTGTTACAATATAATCGTTCAAGGTGAAGAGGACGAGATAAATCTCAAAATCTCGATTATGGTGATGTTCTCTATGAAATTTCAAGTAAATTAGATTATGTCACTCTTATTTCAGAAAATTTAAATCGTTTACACGTGTGTGTGGTGTGTGTGTGTGTGTGTGTGTGTGTGTGTGTGTGTGTGTGTGTGTGTGCGCGTGTGTGTACATAATTGAGTATACAGATAAATCATGATTGCATAGAAAAGGAGAAAATATATTTAAACATGATAGTAATGCATTCCATAACAATAGCTTATGTAATCTCAAGATTCAAATTACTTAAAAGTAATTTAAATTTGTTAAAATATTTGAATTTTGAATGTAAATTTATAAGTACAATATAATTGCTAAATACGAGTAGCAGTAATCAGGTTTTGTGTATTACTTTCTAAATTAGTTAATGATCGGAATGCAATAGTCAGTTTGTATCTAACCATTCATAAAACGCGTGTAGTGAGACTACATGTGGATACGTATATATATATATATATATATATATATATATATATATATATATATATATATATATATATATATATATATATATATATATATTTTTTTTACTTGATATTGCTACAAGAATGTCGATAAAGGTTTTTAAAATGTATTATTGCTCTTATAGGATGACGTCATAAAATCAGATCTACAAATAGTTGGTACGTATTCGTGGATTTTAAACTTGTAGTTATTGTTAACTCGCCTAGGTATTCTTAAAAGCATGTTAATTTAATTTAACTCTATGTTATATATAAGTAATTATCACCTTCCAGTCCTTTTAATGAGGTTTTTATAACTGTTAATGAACACGTTTCTATGAAACAATTTTGTGTGTATGTAATTCAACGTGCAAATAAATCAGACATAATTTTCCGAATGTATAGGCGATGCCTGTTTAGAAAGAGAGAATCTGCCTATATAAAAAGCTGCATTGCATTAGGGTAGAAATTATTTATTATTTAACGTCATATTTATTTTAGACTTTAATGTATTCAGTTTTGAACTGTAATCTGATTTCCGCAAAGACATGATTTAGGCTGATTGATTGAGATTGATCTGATTGATTTGATCGAGCATGATTTGTTGAGATTGATTGATTAATTAATTAATTAATTGATTTGCTTGTGTGTGTGAGAGTCGAAAGAGAGAGAGGAAGAAGAGAAACGAGATAGAGCAAGAGAGAGGTATGCATGATCAAAATCTATTACAGAAATTGTTCATTAGTCTATACACCACTATATGGCGCTAAATCAATGTTAACTCAAGGGGCCAGGGCGCAGACCCTAACACAAGATCGAAGGCCTACATGGTAGTTCCTACACTTGTCTTACACGTGTACATTAGGGCCCCTTATTATAACACTATTTTCAGCTAAGGGGCCCGGGCGCAGTCCTAACACAACTTCTTATATCTGTTTTATGAGAGTCTCATATTAGGACATTGTACACGCAAGCATTTGCCTACCTTCTAGGAGCTAAACTGCCAAAGATGCGGTATTTAGTTAGGCTAAAAATTCCATTAAGGGTTGAAAAAGACCCCTGGAAAGATGCCATAAAAATAATGGTGGAAAATACGAGCTCACACGTGGGCGGCCATAAAATAAGGGTGAAAAAATACGCCCCTCAATTAAGGGAGTAAAAACAAAAAAGGCCTTAATTAGGGATGAAAATCCCATCAAGGGTTGAAAATGACCTCTAAAAAAAAGCCGTCAAAAATAGGGTGAAAAAACGCGTCCTACAGATGGGCTAGAAAAACAAAAAGGCCGTATTAGGGTTGAAAATTCCATCAAGGGGTTCAAAAAGGCCTCCGAAAAGAAACCATAGGGGTGTAAAATACGATCCCCCACGTAAGCGTATAAAAAAGTGAAAGGTGGGTTTTCCCCAGAAAATCCAAGATGGCGTATGGTGTCTGTGTACTACATATATGTATATGAGATGCATATATTGATGCAGTTTGATATTCACTGAAGTGCTTGCCAGAAACTGAAACTGTTCCTAGCGGTTCTGGATGTAGATATCCGCAAAATAGAAATATCTTATTTCTCAGTATAACTACATATAGTGTTAAAAAGATAAGTTAAATAAGTTTACATACCTGATGGTCCTTTTTTGTCGCGTTTAAAAAAGAGTCAATGTACTGGTACAAATTGTTTTCCTTTTTTATCATTACTCATTTTAGTGCATGCAATATTACGTAGGTACGCAGTAAAGTAGTCCTCCTCAACGCACCGTTTCTACCGAAAACACACAACGTGTACTGATTGAAATGATTTGAGGTATTTCTTAAAATATTTTCTACTGAAAGCAAAAAATACTATGAATTTAGTACCTATTATATTTAACACGCTAACTGCCGTGCGAGTTAAATACAACTCGCGCAGCCTTTCGGTCCTGGCGCCGCGCGAGTTGCATATATTAAATTAGGAATTTTAAGCCATGTGAATGGTGCATAACTCGCACTTCAATGTTAATACATAGGCAACTAAAAATATGCGGCGCCAGAAACAATTCGATGCATTTAGCACATATTTTTGTTTCTTCTTTCCAAAATTATAATTATTTAAAAATTTGACTGAATTAAACTTGTTTACTATCCGTGTTTACTTACTGGGTCGTCCAACACTAATTCATTACGTGACAATATTACGACAAATAAGTTTATTTCATAAAAAAAACAAACGTTTATTCAAGAAGCATATAAAAGAAACAGGTTATAAGGTTTATAACGCAAAAATATAAAAATATAAAGACAAAAAAATTATGCTCTTTTGGCATTGGATACATGCTTATCAAAAAAACATTCCACGCAGAAATATGAATCACATTTCAAGCATTTATAAGCACTTTGCTTGCATTTTGCGGTAGCATACTGACGTCCGTGTAGATTTTTTAAATTTTCGTAACACACAACACATCTTCGACGCATAACCATGTGTTGTAAACCGCACTGAGGTGTTTTGTGAGTCGAATTTGCTTCAGCATTTTCACCGGCGGATTCTTGAAAATTGAGTAGCTTTAGGGTTATTTCTTCCTTGAATCTGGTTATGTTTATTTTTCTGCCAGTTATATTTTTGTGTAGAATATGCGCATTTACCAGAGCCGATCCAGTAATTAGTTCCACCGCCAATTTCCGAAACCATTTAATTCCTCGTCGTAGTGCAGTTGTATATGATTTCATTTGATCCGAAAGATCAATGAAAGCTTTTGAGTTGTTATAGTCAACTATAATCTCTGGTTTTTCATTTTCACTTTGCACCTGTTTACGATTATCTGTATGAATTGTGCTCAATACTAACACATACCTCTTATCTTTCCACTTGAGCACTACGACTCCTGTGTACTCTCTTGTGCAATTTGTTGTCCTTTGGTCAATTTGGCACACACAGCTTTTTGCGGATTCAATTTCCTGTTGCTTCTGAGGGTTTCAACGAGGTGAGTTGATCTATCAAGAAGTGTATGAGCCAGGTACAGACTTGTGTAGTAATTATCAGTGAATAAAATTCTTCCACAGTCTAGCAAGTTTTCCATCAACGACATTACTACAGAAGATGAAACTGGCGTTCTCGGAACAGCTTCTTTACTACAATAAATTTTCATATTGTACGTGTATCCATCTTTGACACATAACTTGAATGGTTTGATGCAAACTTGTGGCGCTTGTTTTTTATGTATTGCTTGAATGCTAAGCGCCCTCGAAAAGGAACGATGGATTCGTCAATACATACTTCCTTCTCAGGCACATAGCAATGTTGAAACCTTTCAAGCAATAAATCAACAAGTGGCTGAATTTTGAACAAACGATCATTGGGAGGAAAAATGCCACATCCGTAGTAATATTTCAAATCTATTTCTAGACGTGACATTTTTTACAGAATTTGTGTATAGAGGATTTTTCGACCAGTAATCAGAAAGTTTTGGCATCTTGTTTAGGTCCATCCACAGTAATATTCCTAAAAACTTTTCCATTTCCTATGGATCCATGTCCTTCCATTGCGCAAGCCGTGATTTACCGGAAGGTACTTCTTTACGTATTTTTTGGGAAGCGTATCGATTTGTTTCTAATACCATATGATTGATAATATCAGGTGTTATAAAAAATTTAAAAAAATTGTAGGGCGATTTTTCTAGTAATTCGTCAATTGTTTCACACGATACACCTGCATTTGCAGGACTGTAAGGAAAATCTTTGAGATGTATACCTGTCACATCATTCCAGGTGAGATCAGAGGCATCAGAAGCTACTGTATCTTCAAGTTCGTCATCTGTGCTATTGTCGTAATCTGCTACAACTGCCTCAATTGTTACACTAACTAAATTTGTACGATCAATTTGTTTCGTGGATAAATTTTGTATTTTACGAATTTTTCTCGGAACAATGTCTTCGTCGGAAGTTGTCGATTCACTGTCACTTGCCACATATTCATCTTCTGAATCACCAGCAAAGGGATCAGCTACGTCTTCACCACTCATATCAACTTCATCCATAAGGGTTTGCAGTTTTTTCATTTCTGTTTCGTAAGAACACATTTTTATATCTTCTATAGAAAGACACTACCTTTAGGATTACGACAGGCAAACAAGTGCTTCTTATTATCCTCCAACATATCACAGAGCGCAAGCAAAAACCAGTTTCAACTTGTTTAGACCGTGAGTTGCATGCAATCCATGCGGCCCCAGGTGATCAGCGCCGCGAGTTACATATAACTCGCAGTAATAAAACATAAAAACTGTATATTTTTGTTTATTTACTTTATATGATGATTTTTCATAATATTAAACCCAAACAATCTAAAAAACATATGTGGCCCCACTGTACATCTTTTTTTTGTTTGATGTGGCAGTCTACGTGTTGAAATACATGCACAAAAAGCTTTCAGCGTTAAGTAAAAGCTTATGCCAGGTGTTGCACACTGTATAAATATAAATTTCAACAAAGGATATATTTACATATTTTTAGTTAATCGATTATTTACTGCATTTATCCAATTCCAATCCAAAGCTAGAAGTTGTAAATAATCTTAAATTCACACAATAATATCTCATATGTTTTGGTAGATACCTGACATGCGCCAGGCGGACACATTGCAATATATATAAAAGTGTAATTTTGTTTATCGTAACTAGTTTGCTGTACTGGTAAACCGTTTAACTGTCAAGAACTGTTATTCCTTTTACGACGAAATGTTTGTTAAAAGTAAACGGATTGGTTATTGGAAGATTTTAACGTAAAAAGACTAATTATATTTTCCTTAATTATAATCGTTTGAGGGACACACAAAATGTCGATGGCCTTCCCACGAAACAAAGGCCGAGAACACTTTCATAGGCACTGACGCTGACGGTGTAAACTAATTATTAGTGTTTAGTCTAAATACTCTAAATTGTTTTTTGTTTATACATATTTTATGTATAAAGAATACGCAAAAATCAATCATTTATTTTTTATACAAAGAAAAAAGAACCAATGATGTTTATTTTAATGGTTCTTGAGCAATCTGCCAACATACTCACAAACCCTGTAAATAGTGCAGAAATGTTTCATAACTCGTCAGATTTTTTTTTCCTTTACGTAAGTAATTTGTAAGGATTACGTGATAATGGATGGAGATTGGAAAAACTTTTAGTAGCCATGAAATATTTTAATATAAGAGTTCTTTTATTTACGCTGCCAAGTTAAGCAAATGTAAGTTAGTAAATTCGCATTTTAAACAATTTTGTTACCACCATGATAAGTAAGCCTACCAATATGACAACTTTCTTGCCGTTCAGAAGACGAGGATGCCACAACGGACCCACGCCCGACTGGTTTCGTCATTATTGTGACTCATCAGGAGCGGGTAAATCTGTCATGGAATATCTCGACTCTGAACGTATAATTTTCTTAGTATTATGTTTTGTATAACATTATTTTGCATAATTTGGCGATCAGGTAGGGGCGATGCAATACAAAAAAATTAGTCTTAGGATTCTATTTCATCTTGAGATTTCCTAAAAAAAACCTAAATTGACATTTTTAGCGTTTCTGGTTTCTTAGAAAAGCATTAGGGATATGTGTAAATTAAATAATGCCACCCTACCTATGGGAAATTTTATACTAAATAACCAGTTTTGATTTTAGCAGTTATAATGTTTTTCAATTAAGTTCAAATATTTATTCTATCAAATTATCTAGGATGTAATCGAAATCAATGTAGAAAGTATAAGAATGTGTTTTCCTATTATTCTGGTATATTCAGCATATTTTATTTTTAAAATAATTACGGCTATTGCACGAATATTAACCCGGAAATCAATTAATTTGCAATACCATTCAAGTAATTACTACAAATAACAATAGAATTTAAAATAGGGCATACATAGGAGAACATATGATGATTAAACATTCAGTTATAACCCGTCTTGACTCTGTCGTAACTCTATTGTGAAGCTAATAAGAAAAATGCCCCGTTGTTTAAGACAAACGGGTAGTTCGTTACAGCAAAAGGGAATTCTTTTTGATTTGTTGAATAGTGGACTTTCAATAATCGAAGTGTCCGTCGACGTAACCTATAGGTAAGTAGTTTTGTTACGTATGTATACTACATAATTTGATCATATTATTTTTGCTTGCATTTTTTGCACGTTTTTTAACTGGATTTGTATAAGACTAGTTTTATTTGTAATTTTAGAGAAGACAAGTACGAAGATGGCGAAATTGATATGAAGAAGGTGGCAAAAGATCACTGTTGACTCACCGTCCTGCATGCTAATAATAATAAGTAATAGATATAAAAGGTAGAAAGAAATCGATTTTTTAAATTTAATTTCCATTTTTATTGTTGGAAAAAGAAAACGAATTTGGTAAGTTCAAAAAAAATTTTGAACTTACTTACTTTTCATTGAAAAACTGCCACTTTTATTTGAATTCGATTTTTAGCGGTACTTGTGCCTATCAATGATTTAGAGAGTTAAAAAATTTTTTATATTTGAATCACAAATAATGGGAAATTATATGCCAAATAATGTATTTTTATTTTATCAATTAGGACGCTTTTTAATTTCAATTACATCCTTAATAATACGATTTAATAAATATTCCTCTTTTGCTAGTAGTGTTTTGAATTAAAATGGAAAAAAAAACAAGCACCGTGTTATCAGGGAAATAATGAAATCAAAACAATTTGAAATTGCATTGTTACTTGTATTTCTTCTAATCAGTCTATTTATATCGTAGAATAATTTATTTTTTTATTTTTTATTTTGTTTGTGCAACAGTTTCATTGAAGTTAATTTATATTAAAAACATATTACTCCTATTACCAATTCCTTTATGCGAAGAAACAACTGAATGGAGCTGTTTTAAATTCCTTAAAATAAACCATAATGACATTAAAATTTATTATCTAATTCCATTATAATCCAATAAAAATAAGATCATTTGTTTGTTTTATAAATACACATATATTCAGATTCATTAAAAATATAATTCTTCTTTTTAGATAACACATTTTCAAGTCAGTTTCGAACCAGGCATTTTCATAAGAATTCTTTCATTAAACAAACTGGTTTTTTGAGAGAATATCAACGTGCCCGAAATAAAATGAAAAAATTACCTGACTATTAGGATACGTTCTTGGTTGTTGGTAACATTTAAAGGGTGCCCAAATTTTCTACGTCAGATCGCCTCGGGGGGTGGCCTTTTTCATTGCCGTATCACTATATCCACAGATATTTTCTTTTTTTTTTTTCTATTTTTTTATATTTGCACATCGAGTGCGGAAGCAAAGTTGAAGCTCTACCTTTAGTTGGTCAGTGCACTAGCCTTTCATCCATTATTCAAGTTGGTTCATAATTACAGTTTATTGTTTAGACAGTTGTAATATTTAAATTTGACAGTGAAGCCTTGTTTACACTGTCACTTGGAAACATATCGTGGATATTTAATTCTTAACGTTAAAGAACACGGTATTAAATTTCTTTAATTCTTGTTCTTATTGATTTTTGATAAGTTAGTTATACGTTTGACCTGTAAACCTAACAACAAGATTAAATCAATTAATTTTTTTTATTTGCTAAATTCAAAATGGGAAATTTTAAGAAGCAGTTAATTCCCAGAAAGATCTTCCAGCACTGGGCCTTTATCATTGTAAAAGAAAATTGACCACGATTGTTAGTTTGCCTATCTTAATCCATAATTATAATTGCCATTGACGCTTAATTTGAAAATTACTATAAACCCGTAAGTTCATAGATATCATGTTTGTCACATTGTAAATAAGAGGTGGAAATGGTGTAATAAATTTAATAATGAAATAAAGAAATAAATGTAAAAAGTAAAAATGTTCTCCAAAAACACAAATCGTCAAACTGACTGGAAGTACTAACCATTCACCACAAATAATGCCTTTGACTCAAGTCGGAAGATTAATATAGGGTGGTTCATTCGATTTGCTTAATTACCACAATATCTGCTAGCTTACTTCCACTGAACATCAATATAAAAGATTAATGTAATACTAATAAAATGATCTCGGACGCCAAGTTATTTTTTTTAATTATCTTGGAACAACTAAACCGAGTTTGTTAACAATAAAAATTTTATCAAAATGTAAAAAAAAAAATATGCAATTATGTTTATTGACAGTCAATATGATATGGTTAAATAAAATACTAAAGAAAATCATTACATAAATACCTTTCTAAAATTTTTGTACACAAATTTTCTAATAACCTCTGGTATCTAAATGTTTACGAAACGGTCAACCAAGGTGATGTCATCCTTGCACCATTATTGCGCAATATCTTGAAATAATGTTTTACGTAGTAAACCAATCCATGAAAAGAACTTTTATCTCATAAATTTCTTCTTGAAATTTTGAGTCCAATATTTATTGCATTATTTTGAAGTTTTGAATGCAAAATTGCTATCATAAAATGAAAACGTACGCAACAGTAAAATTAAATGCGTACTTAAATGTAATTAAATTGTAAACGAAGTAAAATTAAAATGTAACAGTAAAAAAAAAAGTGCCTGAAAAGAGCAAATGTTTTGATTTTTAGTATAGCGTTAAATGATATCTTACCATCAAATTAATGGCACTTTCACTAAAATTTAGGAAAAAAAAAACTTTCTGCTTCTCTTAACGTTCATACAGGAATATAAAATGGATGCTTTGGAAGTAGATGATGTACGCGGCAAAGGATTTGCTCAAAGAATTAAGTCACGATGACGATAACTTGAATAAAGTGATCAGAAAAATAATTTAAAGAGGCAATATAAACCATTAAAATATATACTTAATTTGAATCATATAAACTCTTAAGAAGTATGCAAATTATATATTTCAATAATTAAAATTTTCTTATTTACAACTAAATGAATGAAAGATATTAAAATGTGTTATTAATACAACTCAGAAAATTATAACGTCACTGATTTAGTTAAAACTATTTGCTTATGGTATAAATTACTTAAGGCAAGTGAATAATTTTTTTTGTATTTGAATGTTTAGTACGGACTGGTGTATAATTAACCAGTTCATTCATTCATATTTTGTTATTTTGATGCTCAATATCTTTATGTGCCTTTATTGCCTTGATTTATTACAAGGTGTACGCATGGTGAGTAGTATCTTTTTCTTTATAGCTATTTGTCACCCTGTTTCTTGAGTTGGGAGCAGGTACTCATAGATTCGTCGGGCCTATATGTTGTAAGCTTCTGGCGCCCATTTAGCTTTGTGTGTCTATTGAACTGACCTTCGACCCAACCGACGAGCAGCTGGAAAAGGATCGTGTTACGATCTAGAAGTCACATTCCTTTAATTATCGGGTTATTTTTTTGTTCTTCAATAGAAGAAAAATAAAAATTTAGAATTGCGTTTAAACCTAGAAGAACAATTACAGATATTTTATGAAATGTTAAGGATAAAACAGATATAATGGGTAAAAGTGGAGTATACCAACTTAAATGTAATGATTGCGATAAAATTATATTGGCCAAACAGGAAGGAAATTTAAAATTCGGACCAAAGAACATAAACCATATTGGTTAAGTAAACATATGGATCGTTCAAATTTTGCTGATCACGTAACACAAAACAATCATAATTTTATTATTAAATTATTTTTATCTTGTTTACATATTTGTGATGAAGGACAAATACTAGATAGGTTAGAATCAATAGAAATTATGAAACAACATCCAGATGTATGTTTGAATAGTCAGATTGAAATTATAGGTACACCAATTACGTCATTATGTATTTCCACAACAACCGCTAACAACTCTATAAAGTGAGTATAAATCAATCTTCATTCAAGAATTTTTTCTCATTTATTGTGTAATATATTTTGATAATGGTGTAAAAACCGAAATCGATCACAAAATTATAAATATAAAAATTTTGTGAAAGTAGATATAGACATTCTGTGAGGGGCCCTGCAGGACAGGAGTCTTCTTTGTTGCATAAGAGATGACGTAGCGATTTTGTAAAAGAAAATTAAAAAAAAATTGTACATAACTTGTATGTCTGAGTCAATACTATTATAAAGAATCTGTATTGATATTTTGTTCAAAGTTCATAATGTATTTTAATTTCTTCATTTCACAAGAAATAAATACATACTTTTAGAGACAAACAATGATACTGATATAGAGGTTACGGGCGTTACTATTTAAGAGGAATTTTTATTTATTACAATTTCATGTTGTTACAAATTTTATTGCATTGTATAAGCAAATGAAAACACTCCGCAGTTTAAAAACATTAAATATGCAGTTCCAATTTTGGTTACATGCATAATTTATACAGCTCGATGTATTTCCTATCTTTGTATTAAAACCAACAAAGAGTATTTAAAATTGATACACAATTTAAAAATTTAAAGATTTATTTGGAAATGTTTTGATTGCGCCTACGATTTGAATGCTTTTAGTAGTAAAAAAAACATTGTTTCTACCCCCAGTTTAATGCGTGCGATAGGGGGTGTAATTGAAAAATATAACCCTTATAGACAACAACATAAATCACTATTATTTTAATGTCAATATAAAAATTATATATATATATATATATATATATATATATATATATATATATATATATATATATATATATATATATATATATATTACATAAAGACATTTTGGGTTTGAACTCGTGTAATAAATGCAACAAATATTGTAGTGTCTACGTTTCGGTAGTTTTTCTTTACTACCTTTTTTAGGATTATTTTTTTATAGTTTGACACTAGATGTCATACTATTAGATTTATATTACAATTGGTCTCACTTCTGTTGTGCTGTTGAAATTATTGTTTTGTGGAGGGTTTTGAGAGCACTTCGTATTTGTTAGGTGCTGTTCTTATTCCTCTTATTAATGGTTTCATATTGCTGGTATTCACAATCCAACATCACGTTTGTTCACAGCCAGTGGTCGTTTGCCTATCTTGTGATCCTTTCTTGTAAACTACACTCTTTTGCAAATAGTTGTATTCTATCAGTACTGATGTAATGACCTGTTTCTAAATGATTTGTCGCTAGCGAGTTAGATATGATGTGTTGCTTAATAGCTAGTTTGTGTTCTTGTGCTCATGCACTTAGTTTTCTGTTGGTTTGTCCGATATAAGAATCTTGACAGTTGTCACGTGGAATCTCATATATTCCATGTTCTTCACCATGTATTATATCCTTTGGGCCTCTTAACAATTATTGGATAGTAGTATATGATTTAAATATTGTTCTAAATTCTGATTTTGAAAATTTCTTTGCAATTCTATCGGCTACACCTCTTGTATATGGTAACATAACTACTTTTTTGTGTTTCATTGGCTTCATTATTACGTGTTGCTTGATACCCATTTCGTTGTAGTTTTTACAACATCTTAATCTTATTATTATTATTATTATTATCACAGTCCAGTATTAGGTATTTAAACAAGTTTCGCGTATATAGTAGCAGTTTCACGAACAGTTAAGGCGTATTCCCGTTCGTGCGCAGAACGCCGATACCGCAGAAACTCACTGGCGCAGAAAGTTGAATCCCGTGTATTTGCTTGGTGCCGTTTCGCGTCGCATGCAAAAGCACACGACGCAACCCGCAGCAGTTGTCTGTGGGTTGCAGTAACGTAATAGTGTATATAAATTCACCTTTGGCCGCAGAACTACGCCGTCGTCGCTCGCGACCAGCTGGGAAGTGCACGTGTTGTTTGTTTTGAAACGTTTTAAAATTATGAGCAGAAAATCACTTGTTTTTGTTCACTTTTAACCTCAAATCAACCTTTCAACGCCTAAACATAAACACAGAGAACTTCGAGCGGCTTACTCTCAACTGCGAACGACCAAGGATGGTGCACTTTGGTTTCGTGTTTCGACGCATGTTTACAACTTTCCACGCTACTTAGCAACACATACTTTTACGGCATGTATTTCTTCGTATGAGCGGGAATCCGCCTTTAGGAGACGATTATTTGGAGAAAATGGATGCTTTTCAAATTGTTAGAAGACAGCTTTATGGTCGTCTAAGTATTGTTTACAGCTAATAGCGGTTTGTTTGACCATTTGTTGTGATTTATTTACGTGTTTTGTTGTAATATGAGTTAGATTTGTAGCTTTAGTTTATTGATATAATTACTTCTGTCTGTTATACTATTCACGGTTTGATCGAGTCATATTTAATTACGGATGCGCTACATAAATGACACGTCTTTGACTTTATAATTTAAGAACAATATACAACGCATGGGTAGATTCGGATGCATAATTTTATTCTCTACAAATAAAACCAAATAGATTTTTTTTTCTAAAGTAGTTTGGGAAGCCAATAATCGCAAATTGATAATTTTGCATCTCCCTCAATAAATAGAAAGTAAACGAGATCAGGAGAAGAATTTGATATTTGATTGATACCTTTAATATACGTATTGATAAACTCTGAGTATTAGGCTAAGACCGAATGTTTTTACTTTGGTCAATTTTGGTGGAAGTGTATGAATTCGATGCGGAGTACGTGTTTTCTTTCGTCCGAAGTAACTCAAAAACTACAGAAAATATTTCATTGGCATTTGATTTGCAGATATAGAAGCTATTGATTATTGATTGAGGTGGTGCATTGAATAGTTTTGCTTTTGTTAGCTACCTTGAAATTAAGCAAATTATATATGGTTAGTCATAGTATAAAAGTTTGTTTTATCAAAAGAAATTATTGTTGCAAAGTAATGTTAAATCTAAATAAAACTGCTAAATCTATTAGCTAGAGATGCTCTTGGTACATTTATGAACTGCTGTAATTTATTGAAACATTACCATAATGCTCTATGTTTTTTGGATTCATAGGCAGGGTTTGGCGTCGTTCACGAAGTCCCTTAATCACAAATGGTAGATTCAAACTCACTGCTTTTCATATAATCCGTGCACTAAAATGTAATGGCAGTTAGGATTTACTTAACACAGAATTTTCAATAGAACTTTCTGCTCCATATGCATTTGAGGTCAGCAGATTATCACCTACATCGATTAGCATGGTGGTAGAAGTAATATGACACGTCAAATAACCCTAACGTGATAAATATCTTACATTACAATTAAAAATAAATGTGACTTCTTTAATAACTACTGTGACTGTCACACCTACCTCATATATGAAAGTATCAACATATATCAAGTGTTAGTTTTATTTCAATTCCAAAAAATAAATCAATAAATAAAAATAAATCAACAAAAGTTGCAGAAACGTTGTATAATGAATAACATTATAAATAATGAATGCACCGAAGGTATATAGATTTACTTATTTACATAGTTTCCAAATAACCAGCCATCAGCTGTCAAAATGGACATAATACATTATCAAATTTAATGTTTCATCTAAAATTTAGATAGTTTTAAACTAATTATTTTTGGTACTATTCGTTTTTGTTTTATATTTGAAACACCATTGGAAAATCATGCAAACTGTAATTAGTTCACTATATATAACATTATTAGTCCACTAAACGTTAAAGTGTATTAAGTAATTCCAAACACCATCGGTATACGGTATTTCCAATGTTATTTCATTACATATTTCATTTTTCAAAAATGAAAATTACAATTTAGCAACGATATGTAACATAGCTTTATGTTTCTCAAACTGTTATATTAATAGCAGGCTTATGTTTATGTTTTAATTTTTCAAATTTGACAAAATTGTTTACTACAACTTTAACAATTTTTAACAAACATTACTACTGACGAAGATAACTGAAGTGTTATCGAAACGTTTAGATTGTATAATTTAAAGTACACCATTAAAAAACCCCAAAAAAGATAAGTATTTTTAGATGTAAAAGATAGTTTATTTAATTTTGTGTTTACTATTAACATTTATTAGAACTTGTTTATCAGATATTATTTAAAGAATTCGTTAGATAATAATAATCACGTACACATTGTATTTTCCTATATTACTTTTATTAGCGTGTTTCTCTTAATTACTTGTTTAACTTAAAACATATCGATGATGTTCTTGAATTTGTTGGTGTCGGAGATAACAATCAGGAATTAGGCTGGGGGGCTGGTCATGGGATAAGTCCTAGAGTTTTGGTCTTGGGGTGGGAGCTGGACTTGGACTTAGGGTTGGTCTTAGTGTTAGTTTTGATGGTCATCTAATTAAGGTCCTTTGGCTATATTAAGAGCAGTGCCCCGGGTGGTTAGGCAAATGCACACGCATACAATGTTGGAAATTGCATAATTAATAAGATATTATTATTAAAATTATCGATCCAATTGCTTTAAAATGGTCAAATGCTATTGGATGATCTTTTACCTATACGAGAAAACGTTGTATTTCTAATAAGGAGGTTCTTGTAAGACACGTGTAGGGCTTCGCAACTTGTTCTCAGGCCTTCGCCCCTGACCGGAGATGGTGTGGGACCCTAACCTTATAAGACAAGTGTAGAGCAGCCCCTATCGTGGCCCCCTTAATGCAATTGTATGAGGGTTCTAACTTAATCTTACAGCTAAGGAGGTTCTTGTAAGACAAGACTTGTATCAGGATCTGCGCTCGGGCCCCTTTGAGTAAAAATTGATTTTAGCGCCATCTAGTGGCGTATAGACTAATGAACATTTTCTATAATAGAATCTGATAATGCACACCTCTCTCTTGCTCTATCTTGTTTCTTCCCCCCCCTCTCTCTTTCTCACACACACACACACACACACACACACACACACACATGTGATTCACGTTATATGGATTTTTTCTATCAGTTGGGATTAATAGCAATGTCAACTAAACGTTTTAAAAAAATTTCTAATCTGAAATAAGCGTGACGTAATCTAATTTTGTTTGAAATTTCATGGAGAGCATCATCATCATCTAGATTTTGAGATACAATCACCTCATCGTCTTCACCTTGAACGATTATATTGCAACAACCTATAAAAGTAGCTAATAACCCTAATAGTTTTATCAGACATTATTATTACATGGAGACGAGGTTAGCCCTAAAATAACTGGTTTCAACACGGCTCTAGAAATGCTGCACACGCTTCAAATCTTTCAGCTCGTTCGCAGTTGTTGTACCGTATTCACTTCCTTCAATTTTTATCTACATTCTGTTTCGAAACTGTAGTACGTTTTCTAATACATAAACAGAATCTTCAATACTGTGATACGTGTAGCAGCAAAACACATTAGCTAGTTAGTTTCACCTCTATATTACTTTACATGCATGCCTGATCTTATCATAAATAAATACATCTGTCAAAAAAGCTAATTAAACATAACTCCACGGACGGTATAGCAAGCAGCGTTTCCAATTATAGCTTTTAGTCAACACAATAGTGCACTGCTTTAGAACGAGGATCAAACGAAAACACCCAAGCACGCACGCACGTACACACGCACGCACGCACGCACGTACGCACACGCACACGCACACACACGCACACACACACACACACACACACACACACACACACACACACACACACGAGAGCGCGAAAACACGCAAACGCAAAAAACGCACTAACACAAAAACACGCAAAAGCGAAAACACGCTAACAAAAAACACACAAACGAAAAACGCTATCACGAAAACACGCTAACACAAAAATACGCAAACGCGAAGACATACAAATGCGAAAACACATAAAACGAAAACAGGCAAATACGAAAACGCACAAACGAAAACACGCAAAACGAAAACACGCTAAAGCGAAAAAACTCTTAAACCTGCAAACATGAATCAAGACGGTGGAGCACCGTTAGGAAGAAAAAACAAGTTTATTAACAAAATTGAAGGAAAGCTTAACGTTTGAAAATATATTATTATTATTATTATAAACAACAATACATCATTATTATTTAATAACATGCTTTATCGGTTTTCTTCTTCTTCTTGAACCGTGATTCGTCGTCATCATCATCATCATCTTGAGATTTGCCCTTCACCCCTACCTCATCGCTCTTCTTTCTCTTCTGTGAACCATCACCATCACCTTGGATGTGAGATACATTCAGCTCAACCATGTCATCGCTTTCATCATTATCTTGAACGGTTATGTCGTAATAGTTTATTAACAAGTCATTAAAATCTCTAATGTCCGCTGATGTTGGCTCATAAACAGGAGAATACATTATAATAACGCTCACTCGATGACAGTTACACTTTAAAGAGCGAAACAAACGATAAACAAGTACGCAGCTATCCTACGGTCTTGTGCAAGCGCTCGTCAATGTTCGGGTAGAATCGGATATCTTGGGGGATATCTGAAGTATTGACCTAACTACGCCCTAACATCGCCCCTAGGGACATGTTTATAATTCTAAACGTCTCTCTTATGGACGAGGTATTTTCTCCTAAGACGGTCTTAGGAGAATCCCCCCGAAGATAACCGTATGTTTTGTGTTAGTGTGTTTTCGCTTTAGCGTGTTTGCGTGTTTTTGTGTTAGTGTGTTTTGCGTTTGCTGTTTTCGCGCTCTCGTGGGTGTGTGTGTGCGTGTGTGCGCGTGTGTGTGCGTGTGCGTGTGTGTGCGTGTGCGTGTGCGTGTGCGTGTGCGCGTGTGTGTGTACGAGTGTCTGTGTGCGTGTGCGTGTGCGTGTGCGTGTGCGTGTGCGTGTGCGTGTGCGTGTGCGTGTGCGTGTGCGTGTGCGTGTGCGTGTGCGGTGCGCGTGCGTGTGCGTGTGCGTGTGCGCGTGCGCGTGCGCGTGCGTGTGCGTGTCGTGTGCGCGTGCGCGTGCGCGTGCTCGTGCGCGTGCGCGTGCGCGTGCGCGTGCGTGTGCGCGTGCGTGTGCGTGTGCGTGTGCGCGTGCGTGTGCGCGAGCGCGTGTGCGTGTGCGTGTGCGTGTGCGTGTGCGTGCGTGCGTGCGTGCGTGCGTGAGTGCGTGCATGCGTGCGTGCGTGCGTGCGTGCGTGCGTGTGTATGTGTGAACGTAATAGAGTATACAATAGTTTTGTGTAATCTGAAGATTCAATTATTTAAAGTATTTTCCGCGTTAGCAAAATTTTTAAAATATTTGTAAATGTTTGGAATGTAACTTTTTGTAAGTACAACATGATTGTTGAATACTAGTAGCTGTTTATCAGATTTTTTGTGTATTACTTTCTAAAATAGTTAATGATCGGTATGTAAAGGGCTGTTTATATCCAGCCACTCACAAATCGTATTTTAGTGAGACGTTGTATAAAAAAAAATCAGTTCAACATATGGTACAGTTGAAGGAAAAAACTTCTAAAGGTAAACGTATTATTTTTAATATACGTTGTATACCTGATATTGCTAACAAAAATTTCGAAAAAGGTTTTTAAAATGTATTATTATGCTTATAGGACGAAGTCATAAGATCAGCTCTACAAAATGGTAGGTACGCATTCGTGGATTTTAAAGTTGTAGTTATTGTTAATTCTCGTATAATAATAAAAGCATTAAAACCTTCTGCCTTTTATTTCCGTTATATCAGTTTGATATTCTTAAAAACATGTTAATTTAATTTAACTCTATGTTATATAAGTTATTATTACTTTCCATTCTTTTTAATAGGTTTTTTACAGCTGTCAATGAACACGTTACGATGAAACAATTTTGTGTGTATGTAATTGAACATGCAAATAAATCAGATATTATATTCCGAATGTATAGGTGGTGACTGTTTAGAGAATGTGCCTATACATAAAGCATCATTGCATTAGGGTCGAAATTATTTATTATTTCACGTCGTATTTAATTAGACTTTAATGTATTCAGCTTGAACTGTAATCTGGCTTCCGCAAACTGTAAGACATAATTTCGGTTGATTGATTGAGATTGATCTGGTGATCGAGCGTGATTTGTTTGAGATTGACAAATTAATTGATTTGTGTGTGTGTGTGTGTGTGATATGTGTGTGTGTGTGTGTGTGTGTGAGAAGAGAGGGGAGGAAGAAACAAGATAGAGCAAGAGAGAGGTGTGCATTATCAGCTTCTATTATAGAAAATGTTCATTAGTCTATACGCCACTAGATGGCGCTAAAATCAATTTTTACTCAAAGGGGCCCGGGCGCAGATCCTGATGCAAGTTCTTTCTTACAAGAACCTCCTTATTAGAATACATTTTTGTATGATGGGGCGAAGGCCTACAGCTGTAACATTAAGTTAGAACCCTCATACAATTGCATCAAGGGGGCCACGATAGGGGCTGCTCTACACTTGTCTTATAAGGTTAGGTTCCCACACCATCTCCGGTCAGGAGGCGAAGGCCTGAGAACAAGTTGCGAAGCCCTACACGTGTCTTACAAGAACCTCCTTATTAGAAATACGGTTTTCTCGTATAGGTAAAAGATCATCCAATAGCATTTGACCATTTTAAAGCAATAGCATTGATAATTTTAATAGTAATATCTTATTAATTATGCAATTTCCAACATTGTATGCGTGTGCATTTGCCTAACCTCCATGGGCACTGCTCTTAATATAGCCAAAGGACCTTAATTAGATAACCATCAAAAATAACCCTAAGACCAACCCTAAGTCCAAGTCCAGCTCCCACCCCAAGACCAAAACTCTAATCGATATGTTTTAAGTTAAACAAGTAATTAAGAAAAACGCGCTAATAAAAGTAATATAGGAAAATACAGTCAATGTGTACGTGATTATTATCTAATAAATTCTTTAAATAATATTTGATAAACAAGTTCTAATAAATGTTAATAGTAAACACAAAATTAAATAAACTATCTTTTACATCATTTCCCAGGGGCTAAAAGTAATTAATTAATAAAAATAAATAAAGATCATCATCATCTTAAAGCTATCAGATTAAGAATTTCCCTCAGGTTAACAATAATTAATTAATAAAAATAAAGATCATCATCATCTTAAAAGCTATCAGATTAAGAATTTCCCTAGGATAAAAAATAATTAATAAAAATAAAGATCATCATCATCTTATAAACTATCAGATTATGAATTTCCCTAGGATAATTAATTAATAAAAATAATTAAAGATCATCATCTTATATTAATAAAAATAGTTAAAAGATCACCATCTCAAAATAAGGGTAAAAAATACGGTCTCTCACGTAAGCGTATAAAAATAATTAGGGGTTGAAAACACGGTCGCCCAAGTGGGCATCCTTGTGACGTCAAAATCCAAGATGGCGTCTAGTGTCCCAGGGGGCGGGGCTTGTGACGTAAAAAAAGTGGTGGGGCAAGTGCAATTAGATCACAAAGTGTGCATCTTTCTAACATTCTTCTATCTGAAATTTTCTATCACAATCGCATTGTTCTAGCCCCATTAAGAGTTTCAACCTCACTCTCTTTATTGGATTGAAACGAAAAGTGGCGCAAGGAGTGTGTGATTCGAATAATATACAAATAAAATGCAACTTAGGTTATCGACATTGGCAGTAGAAAGTTTATTAGGTACTTGAAGATAAAGAGTATTATAATGTTTGTGTGTCGAACATTTTAATATTCATCACTTCTTCATATTTCATACTAAAATTAAATAATTAAATTATCATACATTTTCAGCTATAATTTAAAATTCTTTTCATATATTGTCACTAATGAATATTAATGTTAACTTTAGATTAACTTCAAACATGGTGCAACCAGCTACGTGAAATTGTATTACCCTCCAATATTATCATGATTCGACTGCTTTATTTTATTCATAAAACAAATAAAATACTGTTCTTATCGTCACTTAAAAAGAGGAACGATATTGAAAATTAGAATAGGGCGATTAATATGAAATAAGTACCTATGTAAGAAAAACGATCTAACTTAATTTTGAAAAATCATAAAAGAAAGGAACATATTACAATCTATTCAAAAATTAGGGTGTATGTGCGCACATAAATCTATTGAAAAGTGTCATTTACAAAAATAGGAGGGAAAATATAATTCTTGGCTTATAAATTAGGCAAACACTTAATTACAGTGCTGCAAAGTATCGTATTATGATACGAGATTTGAAAATTATTAAATGAGACCAACATGAGTTTTGTGCCCAACCCGTCCACTTATGATACTGAACGTGCATTTGCTTGATACCTTCGAAGTCTGAGATATATTTGAGTACTATTTCTCAAATCGGATAACTGCATTACTTATTAGTAGTGGATAATGATAACTGTTCATGAAAGATCTTGGTTTTATGATCTCGGTCTACAAACGCAAGTACCTCGTATGAGCCTCAGTTGCTCGAAAGCTTATTTTTCTTCCTACTAAAAGCTTGTAATCGTTTCTTCCAAAAGATGTCACGTACGTTTCTCTAAGGTAAATTTTTCAATTCCACGATGCTACAGTAAAGCTTGTTTGTGTGATATGGTTATTAAGATTTTAACAGAGAGAAATATCAATGTGTATGGAAGATAAAAACTCATGTTAGAAATATATCCCTGTAAACACTCTTGAGAAAATTTTATTTCATTTAAGTATAATTAATAATATTAATATATAAGAATAATTTATTTGTACGTTTTTCAGATCACAAGTAACATTATCCGCATTGGACTGCACTTCATCCTTCAGGTAAGATAAATTTAAAATTAGTAATGTTAAGTATCTAATCTAGGCAACTGCCAGGATGGTTGACAACGGAGACAATTCCTTCTTAACGTAAAACTTTTGATGCAACTTGTAATTGCATTGTTTGGCTTTTCTAATCAAAGCGGTTGACACTGGAATGGAAACTTTATCTTTTTAAATTGTGCACTATCTGCTCAACGGAATTGTGTAGAAGGTATATGCAGCGTTAAATTATGCATCATTTAATCCAAATAGAAAAGAAAGTGCAACAACTAGTAGTGGCAGTGATTTATAAATGTACAATATGCATGTAACGTACCTACGTGTTACGCAATAAAAGTTTTATGACTATTATAAAACAATAAAAGCATAAAACAGTTACAAAAATTTACATTTTGTTTGTATTTTCTTTGAAACTTTAACTGACAGTTAATTTAAAAATTTAGGGCATGTATTTCATTTCACTTTGTTACATACCTATACAACTGTCTTTAAACCTGTACCAGTAGATATACTTTTTAAATCTTAATTTTATGCTGGCTTCCATAAAAAAATATCCAGTGAACTATACTAAATCTTTTTAACCTCTCTTTAGTTATTAGCGTAACAATATAACCCTTTGTTTTCTTACGAAATTTATGTGTCCCAATATGTTTATAAGCGCTACATTACTATTAGCACGCTTAGGTTCTATAGATATTTTTTAGTCTACAAATGATATAAAGCTAATTTAGTTCAGACGGCGCAGTGCATGTGTGCATTTTAACAATAATTGTCACCTACTAAAATCACGTTATTTATTTTATTTTATTTTGCCACCATAATGTTCTTTATACGCCCCCAAATGCGGGCGTAATGTGGTCTTCATAGCACGGAAATGTCATTGTTGCTAAGCAGCATGTTTGACAGCAAACACATGACATGATATGTCACATAAGTTGAAAGAATTATTGAAACAACAACCTTACTATACAACCTTTATTAATAAAAATAATAGTAATGAAACTTATTCTTTATAAAAATTGAAAAGACAGTTGAATGGATTTGAAATTTAGCAATATCACAGTATCTTAGTAACAACAAATTAACCTACTGTCGACTTTATTTCACTGCATTTGCATTTAAAACTTGCCGAAAATACTGAATCTTTTAATATTTTGTTCCAGTTTCATGGAGCAAAATAAAATAAAACATTATGTACCACGGGCATAATTAGATTATGGCTCAGAATATAAAGCCCTCCGCTTCGCGTCGGGCTTTTAACATTCCCTCGAGCCATAATCTTCTGATTATGCCCTTAATACATAAATATCTATTATTTCATACTGTACTGTAATTGTCAGTTTTAAATCATACTCTAGTATACTGTAAAACGCGTCTTTACGGTATAGTAACTTTTACAGTACACTAGGAATTTTACCGTACTTAATTCAAAGGCAACTGCAGAAAAAATTTATTAACAAATTTTTAGAAAATAAACAGATACAGAATTAAAATTGAATTAAAAATAAGACTTAAGGTGAAATTCAACTGAAAAATAAGAGTTAAGGTCATTTTGGTATGTTTAAATTAATATTAATGGTACAACTTTCATTTTCCTTAATTTGAATTGAAGAAATTTTCTTACAATCACAAACTGTTGTGGATCGACTACCAGTGCCAATTACATCAGTCTTTATACACGTATTGCCTTTGGAGGTGGATGTATTGAATTCAGGGCTTGAATTGCATTCAGATACAATTTCTTCGTCCCGTAACAACTTCAACAAAACTTTTTCCACCTTGAATCATACGAGCAATTTTATTTTTCCCTTTAAGGGAATTTTCAACATATTTTTCTGCGATGGTGCTGCTTTTCCATCCACCAAATCGCTTAAGAACAGAAATATCGGCTCCCGAATTGGCAAGGAGCCTAGAACCTGTTCCTCTGAGCGAATGTCCAGTGCAGGTTTCAGGGTCTTCTAAACCCAGAAACTGTGCGATACGTTTTGCCACTCCACCAATTGTGGGAATTCCAGCTCTTTGATTGATGTACTGTCCATGCCTGTAGCTCAAAAACAGCGTACCATGTTCAGTATTTTTGGACGTAAATTTACATATTTTTGATGTAGCTCCAAAAATTTAATTCTGTGTGCTTCTTTAATTAGTACTGTAAATACCCACGGCCTATTAGTTTTTGTTTTAGGAATAGTAATAACCATTTGAGAAGCAGTGATTTCTATATCGTTCAAAGACATTTCGTACAGTTCTTCTCTGCGACAGCCTCCAGCAATTCCAATCATGGAAACTACCGAAAAATAAAAACGTTTCCTAAATAATTTGCTCCCCAATGCATAAAAATGTTTACTCACTTTTGTGAGAACATATTCTTTATCAGGAGCACTTCTTAGAAATTCATAAATTTCTTCTCGACTGAGTGTTTTTGCTTGTTTAGTCTGATGACTATTATGTTTTAAAAATGATTTTAGCCTCGAGAATCTCGAAATGTCAATATTCTCAAACACGAGCAACATCGACTTCACCATGGAATATTTGTTCCACAAAGAGTACCACAATATTTTGTAGACTAAAAATTTAAAAAGTTTCATTACAAATACAATTTATACTTAAAATACCAAAAAAATACTCACTAAATCATACAAATACGCCAGCATAACATCCTCATCAATTTTTTCTACATTATGTTGTTGTCGTCATTCACTAAACACTTCATATTCTTTTTTATAACGCTCTTCCGACTTTACGGGAATAAGCTTGGCCGTAGCTTCTCTACATTTTTGTGCAATTTTTTCCGAATGCTGGTGCTTTGCGTTCTCCTTCATTTTAAACTTTTCAACTGTTTGAAAAATGTGAACAAGTCACCTTAGCAACTACTCAAACTATACCAACCAGCGGTTTTTTTGTTATAATTCGCGAATGTTTGATGGTTTGGACCACATTTTTGGCTTATTTTAAATATTTAAAATTTTATTTTCAGTATGAAATAAAATACGTCCGGTGAAAAGATATTACGTACTCATTGCGCAATAAAATTCGGACTCGGCTTCGCCTCCTCCGAATTAATCACTTATTCGTACACAATACCTTTTTTACCAGACTTATAACGTAAAATACTATTCTTATAGCTGTAAAGATCGAATTTTTTTTTGTTATTTCGGAGTATAATTCCAATCCAACTAGATAACGGTAACGTATTTTTTTAATTTGATATTTACTAAATGATTAAATGGCTTTTGGTTCTTCAAGATACTGCAGATTTTTAATAAACAAAGAACTTTTAGGATCCGATAAAAGCGTATCAGTTGAGCTGGAAGAGCTCCGAGTGGACGAGTAAATTGAACAGGGGTATGTAATTGGCAGTTCGATGAAAGATGACGAATTTACAATCACCAGGTGCGTTTGAAAGAAGTTCAAAAATAGACAAAAGTGAAAATGAACTACGAGCAGAAGAATACAGTTCGAGGTCGGATATAGAAGCGTACGCGGACTCCGGCGAGGTTAAATGCGAAAAGTGATGCAGGACTAGGAACATCAGAAAATAGCAATGAAGTTGCAGTACAAGTTATTTAGCCACTAAATGAAATATACAGAGGCAAAGCTACAAAATATATATTGACAACTACATCACAATAAGATTCAAAAAACATTAGGATGCTAAATGGTAAAATGGAACAGACTACTAGAGGGTCTGGGTAATGATGAAGAACATGGTGATATAGATTATAGAATATCCTACGGTATCACGTCAAAACCTCGCTGTTAAAATGTTTCCGCCATAAAGTTGCCGCCCGAAACTCGCCCTAATTATTTTTGTTTTTACTCGCTCACGTGTAGGACACATTTTTTCACCCCTATATTATGGCCGGCCACGTGTAGGACGCGTTTTTTTCTACCCCTATGGTTTCTTTTCGAGGGTCAACCCTAATTAGAGCCTTTTTGACAGTAATTTTGTACTTGCTCACGTGAAGGGCATATGCAGGTCTAGGGTTTGGTCATGGACCTGGGGTTGGTCTTGAACCTGGAGTTGGTCTTAGGGTTATTTTTGATGGACAGCTTTAACCCTAATTAAGGTCATTTTGGTAGTATTAAGAGCAGTACCCCTGGAGGTTAGACAAACGCACACGCATACAATGTTGGAAATTGCATAACTACCCTAATAAGATATTATTATTGGTCCTATTGTTTAAATGGTCACATGCCATTGGGGACGTTCGGATGATCTTTGACCTATACGAGAAATTTATTTATACGTTGTATTTCTAGTAAGACACGTGTAGAGCTTCGCAACTTGTTCTCGGGCCTTCGCCCCCTGGCTGGAGATGGTATGGGAACCCTAACCTTATAAGACAAGTGTAGAGCTTAGTCCCTATCGTGGCCCCCTTGGTGCAATTGTATGCGGGTTCTAACTTAACCTTACAGCTGTAGGCCTTCGCCTCGCCATACAAAATTGTATTCTA
>JARFJB010002053.1:292500-370000 GCA_036346205.1 Vesta saturnalis
ATGAATAAACCTAGTGTGACGCTTTTACGTTGCTATGGATGGTTATCATAGCTGAAGGATGGTCGTTGTGATCCCTACTTAAAAATAAGATTTAGCCAATTATAAAAAAATGTTTATTCAGGTAAAAAAATTCAAAATAACTGAAAATAGTAATGTTCCTCGGGCACCAATCCAGGTAAGCGGTGATATCTCCCCTAGAGGCCTGGATTCCTACTGGAGATAACAACAAAGGTGTCACTGGTCCGGGGGATTTCAGTGGAGACGTCGGTTTCTAGAGGTCTTTGGCGGTGATCGGATCGGTGTTGCTGTAATCAAATATTAACCGGCAAACGGACCGCGAAACAAGAAAAAAAAAATCGTGTGAGTTCGGATTTAAACAGTTAATAACAAAATAATTTACTCGGTGTTGCAAAACGGAGGGAAGAAGACGTTATTGATTAATAGAAAAATGAAAAATAATTGATCAACCGATGGTATAAGATAATTTTATAATTAAACGGTTATGAATAAAAAAAACTTCGCATAGCGTAACAAAATTACTTACGAAATAAAAAGAAATGTAATTTATTAATAAAAAAATAAACCAAAGTTCACCAAATGGCTAACAAAGAAGATATTCTAATTAAATAAGTACGGTAGCAGAAAATTAAACAATACCAAAAATCAACTCTTAAACATACTAAGTTCTTCTTTTTATGCGGCCAGCTACAAAAAAATTAGAATCTAAGGTTTATAAAACAGACAGCGAACAAATCAGTTTTAATAAAAAAAAAATAAATAAATTGCACGCACGGTTTAAGAATTTATAATAAAAAAAATTAAAGAACCATGTATTAAGCGGTGATAATTCTCCAAATCAATGATGATGTAAAATATTACTAAAGGAAGAAACGATGAACGATAACAAAGAAATTAGCGACTCAGGTCCAAAAGTAAATTTGTAAAGTAACTAGGCTGTATATGTAAATCATAACAAAACAATTTTAATTATGTACAATAATTAATTAGGCGTTAAGGATGATATTATACTTAAGTTTACGACCAGATAATTAAGGAAAAAACGATTTTAATACAATTACACCCTGATTTAAAATAAAATTGATTAAGTACCGATAAACAAACAGGTGGAAATTTACTTGACATGCTAAATTTTTATAATAAACAATAGTTAATAAAATGGTTTATTACGGAATTTTTGCAAACGTAATTTCAACTAAACTAAAAGTGTTAATATGATTATAATAATTAACAGGTGTATTATTAATTGTACGGTAAAAATTGGACTTACCTGTAACGGATAGCAGCGGTCACTATTAGAAACCAACCTGTATATTCTTACATTAATACTGCATCAACGTCAATTGCAATAAAATGACTTGAACATGGAACATTTTGATGTTAAATGGCAAATTATTATATTTTTCTACTCCTATGCTTTAATTGGTTTATTAAATGTGCACGCCCCGTACTTTAATGATACCCATAATGATTCAAATTTTTCATAATGATACAAGTGTACAGCCAATAGAAATGCAAAATTACTACAATATCTGATAACTATCAAATTTGCTGTGATTTTACAACCAATAGAAATGCAACATCAGCACAGTGTTCGCTAAATATCGAAGTGGCCATATGAGTATTTCTGACAGATATAAAATTAATTAATTGTGACAATTCTAAGCTCTTTGAATAAAAGTTGTGAAAATTTGTACTTTCTTCAATAAAACCCGCAAAATGGACGATAGTGACAGTGAAATAGAAAACTTAACTCCACCAGAAATTACAGAACAAGCTACAATAGCTGCAAACAATTTATTACCCGCAAAATCGGCAAAAGCGTATGAAAAATGTTATTCGGAATTTATGGATTGGAGAAATACCAAGAACGTTAACAGCTTTTCGGAAAACGTTATAATTGTTTATTTTGAAGAAGCGGCTAAAAAATTTAAATCTTCAAGTTTATGGGCACGATACTCAATTTTAAATTCTACGTTATCTCTTAAACATAAAGTGGATATATCCAAATACACCAAATTGCATGTTCTAATGAAAAGGAAATCTGAAGGGTATAAACCCAAAAAATCTAAAACGTTTTCTACGAATGAAATGAAACAATTTATTGGAGAAGCCCCTAATGTTAAATATTTATTGGCAAAGGTCAGTGAATCTAAATTTTGTTTGTACAGGAAAAATAGTGTTTCTTTCATAGGTGGTATGTATTTTTGGCATTATGGGTGCTTGCAGAAGGAACGAGCTCCACAAATTGGAACTAAAAGATGTAAATGATGATTTTAAATCAACGCTGTTAGTTACAATTAGGGACACAAAAACGAAAACAACAAGAAAATTTACAATAACAGGAAAGTATTATGAAACATGCGAAAAGTACATGAATCTTCGCCCTAAAAACTGTGTAACTACGTCATTTTTGATCAATTACATAAATGGGAAATGCACTGTACAAAACGTAGGAATAAATAAATTTGGTGGGATAGGAAAAGAAATTGCTATCTACCTAAATCTTCCTGGTCCCAATTTATATACCGGACATTGCTTTCGTCGCACTTTTGCAACAATATTAGTTGATGCTGGTGGTGCCATCACCTCTTTAAAACGCCACGGTGGGTGGAAATCTACGGCAGTAGCCGAAAATTACATTGAGGATTCAGTTCAAAATAAAATCAATGTAGCCAATCAAATTTTAAATTCGATTGAATACAACGAAATCAACAATTCAATAAATGTTAATCCATTACCTTCAACATCAGCAATGGCATCAACTAATGTTATCCCAAAAGTGCCGCAAATGCAATTTAATAATTGTACTGTAGAAAATGTAATTATTAATCAAAAAGAATAGGTGATTGTAAAGTTTTGTTTCTTTTTTTGTCAAAGTAAATTTTTTGCTATTTTTGTAATAAAGGTTTTTTAGTACAAGTTAGAACTGTTCATTATACTATAAACATAAATGTTCAAAATAAAGTACATACCTACCTAGTTATTTTTTTTATTAAGAGGTCGTAGAAAAAATAGTGTATGCAACTCGCATTTAATGTCTATTAAGACACTCTTATTCTTTACGACACTCGCCTACGGCTCGTGTCGTAATCCTCATACTCGTGTCGTAATAGCTGTCATTAAATGCTCGTTGCATAATATACTATTAAAGTTTAAAAATCTAAATTGATATAATATAATGACAATCGGTTAATAAATTATTACATTTTACATTTATGACGGCGTGTTAACGGCGGCGCGCTACCTCAGTTTATTACGGACCATCGTAGTTGATTTTCTTGACAACCTGCCTTTGAACTTGAGAAGAGGTTGTGGGTATGAATTGGATGGAGCACCAGCCCATTGCACCTAGAAGGTATCCCAAAAACTCACCTTAATGTTCGAATACATGTGGATAAGGGAGTTAGGACCATGGAACTGTCCTGAAAGATTTCTAGATTTGACACTATTGGGATTCCACTTTTGCGGACATATCAAGCATCACGTCTACCAGACACCGGTGAACACGAGGAAGGAATTAAAGGCATGCGTGCAAGCAGTATTCGATAAGCTCTCTCCTCAAGAAGTACGAACGGCAGTTCCTTAACGCTTAACATCATGTTTAAATGCAAACGGCCACCATTTCGAACATATATAATAATTTTTTTCTAGTTTTTACATCCAATTAAATAAATGCTAAATATTGTGTCAGTTCTGCTAAAGATCTTGTAGAATTTTCCGAAAATAAAAAATGAATTAAGAATTTCTTCATTTGAATAAACATTATTTTAGCAATATCGCAAACATTAAAAACTTGACATTTGAAAAATTATTTCTCGAATGCTTGGCAACCATGTATAGCATTCTCGAAATAATGGCTAAGGAATTAAAATTTTCCGTTTTTTGGAAATAACTCTAAAACAGTTTGTTTAGATAAACAACGTGTCATATCATTTTGTAGCAAATCTTACCGTTAATTCGATTACATAACAAAAATAGGGCATTTTATTTAAAAAAATAATTTTTTTACATTTAACTCTGGCTGAAAAGTATAAATTTAGACATTATTCTCAGGAAAGATTTTTATTTTAAAAAATACATACGATAAAGGCATCTTTAAACCATCAACTTAATTGGAGTTTAAAATTTTTACATCAATTCAAATAGGAGTTACAGTCCATTTTGTAAACGTCAATCAGCTGTCAAGATTTCGGAAAATAATTTTTATCTCAAAAACCGTAAAAAAATATAAAAAAGTGGGCATGGTACAGCTTTAATAAAAAAGATTCAATATTAAGGTTTCCATTCAAAATGCAAATATATATATATATATATATATATATATATATATATATATATATATATATATATATATATATATATATATATGTTCCGATATAACTGGAAGCGCTAGAAGTCTGAAAATATTTTAGTTGAAGAGGACGTAATCAATCATACCTGATTTTAAATTTTCAAGTTTTCATTTTGGCCACACTTCTAATGAACGGTCTCGCTGAGACACCCTGTATAGTACTAAAACACTATAACTATAAATAATTCTGTCAGTCTCTTAATCAAATTAACAAAGTAAAAATGTTAACATAAGCTAATTAATTAACTTGTTGTTATGATGTATGGTTTGTTAGGTTGAAAACACATTTTTTACACCCATTGGGGATACAATCTTACTATAACATTTCGCGATAAGTCCCTGTTACATCTTAATTATGTCGGTTCCTTACATTGTTTGCATGGAATAGTCTTTATAACATTTCATTCACCAGTATGGTAATATTATATAAAAACAATTCGCCTTTTCTTATGTTCTTCGTAAGCTTAAGCATTTCTTTAAAATCAACAAAGATGAAAATCTACGAAATCGTTCAAAAATTGAAAGTTTTACGGATATCTACAAATATAATTTCCTGGCAGGAATTATACTGATAGCTTTGTTTACATTCATCTTTACAGAAAGCAATCATCCGTTTATAACTTATAAACTTGACATAAACTTGACCGAAACTGCTATTATTTCATGTATTCGAATTGTATGATCATGGTTGAGTAGTTTCACATTCAGCATGGCTTATTACAATTTATTTAAAATCTTCTAGATAATAGCCTTTGCTGGTACATTGAAATACTTCTATACTAAAGTTCAAATTAAATTGAAAAGACGCTAAAGGACCCTGCACACCTCTTATGGGTTTTTAGACCACAGTCAAATTTAGTGAAATTTTAATATGTTATAGACTAAAAATATCTGAACAATATTTGTCATTGGACTAACTTAATATAATGGCTAGTTTTTGATATACAGGGCGTTAAAGTAAAAGTGCCTAATAAGAATAATAGCTGTTCAGTGGGTTTTAACATTGATATACGCAAGTGTTACCATTACATATTATACTTTATTGTAATTTTTATTATTCTGTACTTTCTAACATTATATACAGGGTGTTTCAACAATAATTAGTATTAAATATGATTATTTACATGATAAAAAGTGGAACTTGTACATAAAATAAACAACCTAATATTTACATGATTTATATACAAGAAACGGAACATTTAGACGGCAGCATGTCTGTTTAAAACATCTTGAGTAGCGTCTAGCACTTTGGTTTGCGGTAGCCTAATAACTTCTTCGTGCCTTGCATAGCCCAAAAACCAAATAACTGCTGCTATATGTGCACACATTCCTATAGTTCGCGCTCCTGTTTTGCATTGGCAATAGTAGCCAAATATAGGACCATCTTCTTGTTCAGCATCATTATCAGGAACAGGGTTATAGCTAATTATTATTTGATATTTAATTTGATTTCTATGTCTAGAACTAATTCTAAGCCGAACGAGATTTAATTCGTTGAACGCCGCATCAATTTCGAAAAAGTGGTTGCCCAGTTGGTGATTGTTATCCTGTATGTAAGAAGGTGCTAGTTTAAGTTGGAAAGTTTCGTAAGTTATGCGTCTTAATTGAGCTATATTTAGAACTGGAAAATTTTCTAATTGGTTTTGTTCTAAAGGTGCCCATCTGCCGTGCCGCCTCAACAAGCCTTCATTTTCCGCTCTAGCTTGTACATGATTAGGTTCGTTTACCATTTGAAGCATTTCTTGTGCTAGTTCTTCACTTGCTTCTTCCATATGTAATGATGGATGGTAAGGGTTTATTAGGGCACAGGCAACACGGAAAAATGTCCGCAAATTGGGTATTTGAGCAAATGCAAAGCTGTTATGAAAATTTTTAAATATTGACTGAACGTATCCGTTTCGATCTTCTACTACCCACCTTTGCTTAATAATAATTCTGCTAGCGTTGGTTTCTACAGTTGGAAATTGACGTCTACCTTCTAGCGGTGGTGGAATTTGCACAGATATGCCAATATTATTTAAAAATTCCCGAGCATCTCGGTAGCCTCTAGCCACAATCACAACATCGCCAGGTTGCAGCCAGTGTCTTAGTTCTTGATCCTGATTATATTGGTATCTTAATATACTCGCATCATTATTTCTTTGGTCGGAAAAGTATTGACCATGAACATCCAATATATATCCATCTGGGGCAACAACTAGCACTGGCTTAACAAGATGGCAATGTTTGTGAACTGAATAGGACTGCCTGAGAGTCTGAAAATTTTTGCTACGCTCTATGTTAACATAAGTGGCATCGATACAAATAATGGCTTTTGGGTTTTCAGGTTCCTCATTAAATAACTCATTTGCAAATCTGGTAACGTGTTCAGCAATAAATTGGTTACGGTTTATGTGACGAGGTCCTAAATTCTGGGGCACAAAATTATTGGATGATTCCTTAACTTTTTGAATTGCCAATGAGACACCCTGTCGCTACCATAATAAAACATCGCCGCTAAAAACGTGTCTGGAAGTCCTTGACGTAATTTACATAAAAAACAGAGTAAATCTTTTGTTTAACTTCTCTCCTTCTTCCGTAAATATTAGCATTCGCACAAAGGTTGAACAATTCCCGAAATTGATCCCTGTTTAAGGATGACAGCGCACTTAGCTCCTCATCACTGAAATTGTTTTCATCCGAAAAAGTATCATTTTTTGTGTTACTTTCTCGTATTGTTGTCAACAACTGATCCAACTCTGCCCCTTTTAAATTGTATGGCTTTTTAATGGACCTTATACCATTTTCTAATGGAAAAAGTAATAAACCATTCGCATCAAGGTGGACAGGGCAAACCTTACAAATATGAGGTATGTATACTCCCTTTAGCATAAAAATATTTGTCCTTGCCTGTCCTGATAAATGTTGAATATTTGCAGCATTATTCCATATTAAACAATGATTAGCACTATATTTTAGAGGAATTGTTGGATCTGAATCATTTTCATAGACCTGAATTTCATCTATGATACCTTGATTGTAATTTGTACATAGCCGGGTATTACCATTTATGTCCATTGGCGGAAGTGAAAGTTCCTGTCGTCTTCTCTGAGCAATATTTATCTTCTGGTCGGCATTTTGTCGTAAAATGGTCATTTGTCTGGGATTCCCCATTATTTCACATACATAACACTGAAAGTTTAATCGAAAAGCCATTTTATGCAAACTTAAATAATGACTTTAAGGAAACTTAGTTACAGGTGACATTGTCATTTTAAGTAACTGGTTGTTATTAACAATCGAAAGTGTAGACATGTATCAGGCTTATGGCTATATCTATAATTTTTAATAGTATTAACTACTAATTTTTATTAAAACACCACGTATAGAATGATAGAAAGTACAGAATAATGAAAAATTACTAAATAGTATAATATGTAATTGTAACACTTATGTATATCCATGCTAAAACTCACTGAAAAGTCATAAAGCTTATTAGGCACTACCACTTTAACGCTCTATATATCAAAAACTAGCCATTAGATTAAGTTGGTCCAATGACAAATATTGTTCAGATAGTTTTAGTCTATAACATACTAAAATTTCATTAAATTTGACTGTGGTCTAAAACCCATAAGAGGTGTGCAGGGTCCTTTTCAGCATTTACTTGACCGGAGAAACAAGAGTGACATCCTTGTTACACAGGATGAATGTATTAATTAAAAAAATGAAAGGGCGTAAACATAATCTAAAGTTTTATCTCTAACTTAGTTTGTTGAATGTAGGTGGTGTGTGATGTTAAGCTGGGATACTCTAGTTAGGTTACATGCGTACTAGTGAAAAATGTAAGCAGATAGATACTAAGGCTATAATTCGACACCCCCCCCCCCCACTTACGTCTCACGGCCACACACTACGACCACACTTTTCATGTACCTAATTGACGCAGATAACGTTAACATTATAAACTGTTTCATGATTTATGATTAGTGTGAATAATAATAAAATCCCTGTATGGTGCTGTATACTGTTGTATAAAGGCAATTTCAATAGCGGTAATTGTCATGTGTCTAATAGTTGTTAGTGTAATGATGATTACAGAGGAGATTACTTGAAAAGTAACCAACAAAGTATGTCCAAGATTCTTGGTGAGAGCTTAATACTTTTTGAATGGTCAATCTTGTACCAATAATACAGCTAGGAAGATTTTTGTAGCAATGTGTTTCAGGTATCCATAGCGGTCATATTAAAACATCCACCGTTAACACCGTCATCTTTTTATTGATACTAGTCTTACGCTGGGATGTAATTCATGTTTGATGTAGGGTATAAAGGATGGATTAATAGACAAAGTACGTGAGTACTGCGGTCGTTATACCGCACAAGCCATTAGTAGTGGGAATAACCGCACATTCCAAGGTATATCGAAGGGAGTATTTTTAAAAGATATTTCTGAAATAGTTGAAGAGTTCAAGATACTTAAACTCGAAAATGCCGTGGACTAACCTGATTATAAGGCAAACCACATGCACTCTTGCGTGGGGAATTTGAACGACAGTAAAATTTAATTATAGAACACTTATTCTTATTGTAAATATCATAGTTAAAAAAGCTTCAGTGAGTTATAAAAAAAAATTACTGACATTCAGATTATTCTCTAATAAAACAAAATTTCTTTATTAAGTTAATTAATTACCTAACAGTAATTACACTATTGTTTTCTTAACGAATATTAAAACTGATTGTTTTACCTGCATTGATTGCATTGAAATATGTTTAATATCTATCCGCTCGTTAAATTGTTGTATATTGTACACCTTAATATTTTTAAATAAAATTGTTGTTACGTATAACTAGATGGGTTTTATAACTGTAATTAAAAATCTGTACAAGAAAATAAAATAAATAGAAGGTTAACAGCACACTTACCAGCTCTGTATTGAAAGAACATTTTTGAGGGACTGATTCACGAGTGATAGTCACTGCTTTGTGTTACTCGTCTAATCAAACTAAAGCACTTTCTATGTTTTACGTTTATGAATAGTTGATGTAAAACTAGCTATTGATTTCCCCATAATTAATTTTTAGAGTGTAAATATACAAACAACCTAATTATCTTTATCACACTTACTGCAACTCGTATTTACCTTTCCTTAAAAATAATTAATAAAGCGGTTTGAACATACATACACACGCAAATTGTTTTTTATAAAAACCTCATTAAAAGTTTGGAATGTAATAATTACATGATATAGATTCCACAACAACAATATGTAGTTAGAAACCATTGTTCATGTTTACTTTTAGCTAATTACTGTGTAATTATATAAACCTGTTAATTTTAATAATCTACCAACCGAGTAATACACTTTCCTTAAAACGGTAAAGTCATAAATTTCATAACACGATTTTTAAAAACACACATGCTGAATTAAAAAGAAAGAAAAACAATAGGCTCAACTGATATTACGCAACTCTTAATTAAAAAGAGTAATGTACTACAAAATCTGTTTATTTATCAGAATAGAATGGTTGGGTAACAGGCGTTAAACAATAATTTAATTATCTCGTCATTTACAATTAAACATGTATTAAACAGGTTTTTTACTAAATCAATCATTGAAAAACTATTTAATCTATAATATAGAAGCGTTAACGTATAAAGTCAACACATCCGAATGGTAATCCTGCAGTATTGTTTTATTGTAACGGAACCATATAGAATTCTTCTCTAGGAAACGTAAATGATACCCTTGAGGTGCCCGTCCAAAGGAATCAAAATACTCTCCGTTCCCATTATCATCAGTGTAGATAGCGGTACAATGCTGACCTGGTTTGTCTGCAGGATCCGTGTTTACAATAATTGCACACGGTCTAGGTGCGCGTCTCGGTAGTTGATTAGAAGCACATACAAGCCGAGACACATTCTTCTTGTGGCTGGGGATCACTTGTACCGCATACATCTTTGGAATCGGTATGCGTCCAGTCTTTCAGTAGTAAGGCGTTTTTCAGTGCACACATATGCCCAGTGATGTTATGGTTTAAACATCTATATGCTTTTGCTTCCTTTTTCAATTGTTTAATCGACGGGCAACCAGTCTCCTACAGGTTTACTACTGGTTTGTTAAGAAACCTTAAAAACTGATGTTTTTCACTGCTCTTAACGTGAATTTTGTTAAAGGGGCGCAACACTCTCATCAACTCCTCACGGAAATTGTTGTAGTGTACATGAGCTGACCACCATTTCAGCCCATGAAAATTATCCTCCATAAATTTTATCTGTTGTGACATGGATCTTGATATAAGGTAACCTCGAGGTGGTTTTATTAGCACCAATGATAAACGACCATGATCTGTAACCACGGCAATTTCTTTCGGTATGATTTCGTTGTTAACACCACTAAACCCTTGTACGTCCAAGTATGCGTCCATCTTCTTTCGGCTGCTGCTGTACACTGAAGATTGCAGGTTAGAGCTACCACTTTTAACAGCTAAAATCCACAACTACGTTCTGATGTTTATGGATCTCGATCACGTTATCCAATTCTGCATACACCAAACAGTTAACGGTTTCGGTGAGCGCTTCTTCAAACCCGATTTCCAGCTGAAGGAAACCGTTTCTAACTAAATTCCAGTGCGTACTAGCGTTTGCAGACAAGTCAGGTGTTAGGTCAAAGGCCATTAAACGGTAGCTGTTGGGGTAATCACTTCTTGATATATCGTTACCTTCATTCAAAAAATGAATACCCGTACCACAGAATAAGGTGTAGTACGCTCTTACACATAAACCATTAGCTGTAAAGTCTGGTTGTAAGGCCTTCGAAGGAATTTGTAGTCCGTCAATTATATAACGACACGTAGATAATATTGCAGTGATGAAAATTGAACGGGTTTGAGGGGCCTACGATGCATCGTTTAGGTAACTGACCCAGGAAAACCTTATCCAACGATTTTCGCTGTATGCCTGCAGGTATAGTTACCACTTTTACGTCGGTCCTTGTAACAGGGTATTTTGCGGCGGTTGTTTCTAAAGCTTTAGCGTGCGCAATTAGAATGGTTGGACTGTTTCGCATACGTCTCACCAGTAAACTCGCGTCTATAATTCGCGTCTTGTAAGTTGAAGCGAGTGCCGCCATTAGGCTGTAGGTATTCCTTGACCATACAAATTTAGCCTTTAACTCAACACTACTTATGAGAAACTTTTCTTGATTAAACAAATCCGAGTGCACGGGACCAATCATCTCCATCTGTTTCCCGGTAGCCGCAAGTGCTTGACGTTTTGAGAAACCGTTATTTGCGTTTCTCAGTGTATTCGTCTGTCCAGCTGTATCATTGTGCCATAAGGTACATCCTAGACGTGAACTCTTGGCCTACTTTCCATAATTTAGCAGCGTTTCGATATATGAACTGTAGGCGTAGGTGTTGTTTGGTTGTGACACCATCTTCTGATTTAAGTAAACCTCCACCTGTGATAAACGCGAATGCATCAAATTGTTTACCGGTGCTAAAACATCAGTGTCTGTAAGTGCTGCATCATCTTGCTTTAGAACTTTAGCTGTGATGTACAACATAGTCTGCCTTAAATCTATGTAATCGTTTCCATTTCAGGGGACTACAGATTCTACTGGGGCGTCATCACCCAGAGCTGATAAGGGTTTGTAAAATATCCATTCACCACTCTCGATACGTGTCTGCGTCGACGGTAAAGCGAACAAATCTAGTTCGGGCTTGAGGCATTCACACGATTGGGCATGTAGAAAAGCCATTATCTTGAAAATATATCGTCGTAAGTAGGCTTCCTCTTAGCAACAGCTCTCGGTAGAGACTGGTTATTATCGGACAGACGTACTCTTTTATAACCCGAACCCTCCATCATTTTATCGATTTTCTCGTCAGCTTTACGCTTAAGGTTTCTACCTGCCTCATGAAATCTTTCTTGAAACGAATCCTCAATAAGTCGATCCTCTATGACGTCACCAAGAATATTAGCACCCGTTCTAAGAGCTTCTTTTCCAATAGCCTTTGCGCCAGACTTAAATAACGGTATTATACTTCTAAATATACCACCTAACCAGCTTCCTATTCCATGACCACGTTGATCTGGCGCACCTCTGTAGATAGAACGGATACCGTTACCGGCCTGATTTATGTAATATTGCTGATAAGGGCAAACTATTATTGTAGTTTCTTAAAGTTTAGCTTCAGACACGACGTTCCAAATTCAAATGGCATTGCTGCACCCGTATCTGTTTTTATATTAATCTCAATGTTTTCAAATTCCCGTATCATCACCGGTATGTAGTGCACAGGCGAAAAAACCACATCTTTATGACTCCCGTATGCATAGTTTTCTGAAGTAATATTTATTATACGCATAAGCGGAGATAAAACATTACCCACAATTTGCGGTTCAACGATGTTGCAATAAACAAATGTCTGAGTTGGTAATCCTATCCATATACTAGCGGGGTGAGGGGGTATTGTTACTTATCAGTATATGGTTATTTAGCTCGTTGTCAATTTCTTCTGTGTTGGCATAATTTCCCGAAGCGAGACGTATCACGTACCAGCCATCTTCAATATAAATGATCTTCGCGTTGTCGCGTTGAAAATATTCTGCGGCCTTTTTTAATATCGTTTCTAGCACGTTCTCTCCAGGTGGCTCTGTTCTATAATAAATTAAATTGTTTGTTGCACTTACAGCGGCAAAAGAACATGGGTACTGAATTTCCGATACTCCTACAACCCACGACCCCGTTATTCTTATCCGCTTTGGCAGCTGCGCAATAAAACTTGACATATTACCTGGAAAATACGTCATAGAGCTATTACTCAGATCTTTGTTTTCAATATTTTATTAAACCTTTCAACTACAGATGCTTTTACATCAGGGTTATTCGTTACATAGAAATTGATATTTTGTTTCTTGAAAAAGTTTTGTACACTGCTCGCCACGAACTCTTTGCTTTTATCCGTCTGTAGATATGTCGGAGTATTGTCGCAATCCTTAAAAATATCCGCGATACTTCAATTACAGATGAGGCTGTCTTCGTTTTAAGTGCTCTCGCCCATGCCCTCTTGCTAAATACATCAATTACCGTTAGTATGTAGTTGTATCCACTATTGTTCGCATATTACAAAGATCCGCTTGCCACAACTCGTAAAGGTTACTCACAATATATTTATTTCGTGGACACATTTTTCTGACTGGTTTATGTACCGTATAAGCTTCCTGTGCCTGCAGCCAATTTTTCACTTCACCAAAGTTTTTTGTATCTTTTACAGCATTAGTTAAATGTGTTATACCAGCGAACCCTGCCGGGTGAGAGGGATCATAGTATGCAGCATCCATGTTATGGCCGCCACGAATCCCAATCTAGTGAAATTCCTCTTCTTTTTCTTTAAGAGATTCATCTCGGTGTTTTCCGCGATTCACTATCAGCATAGTAATTCTCACCTATAGTTGTTGTGAGGGTCCGTTCAACGCTGGATGATACATAAACATCATGTCTTTGCGTATTTCCGATAAACTCTCGTGGTATATTTATCTCTTTAATGTACGTCGCAAACTGATGCCAACCGCGCGGGTTTGTAGTTTTTCGTTTGCTTAACGTCTCGTGAACCAGATCGATAATGTTGGAATGTGGTATAATCTCGCCTTTTATTGTGACAGTACCACTTTTATCCCAAAATACATCACTGCTCGTATTCAGTATACGTAAGAAAGCCTCGCCTTTTCTATTATATGAAGACGGAAGTGTTGATACTATTTCATCGTCCGCTAGACCTTTGCGTTTCGGTAAATGTCTAATATCATCAGCAACAGCGTCACCGCTGATTGTTATGCTGGTGGACTGACGTAACTGATTGGAAAAGCGTAGATACCTTTGAAGAACTTGGTTGTACTGCTGCCATTTGTCATGGTCAGTCATTTTGGTTTTTAATACTTTATCCATATCACTAACCAGCTGCGCTAAAGTGATGCTTTGTGTAACATCTGGCACCTGTAAGCGTTGTATAAAGTCCATCGGTAGAATAATCATCTTCTTCAGTTTGTATTCCATAGTTATTGAAACAGATTACCCAGGATTCCGCCGAGTAATGGTCCTAACAGGAGTGGTAGAAATGCACCAACTTTCTGCACAAGAAACTGTTTCTTCTTTTTTATAAACTCGCCTCTCTGTGCCAAGCGTCTTAAAGTGTGCTTATGTTGAGAGAGTCGCTGCTTCTGATCAGCTGACAGAGGTACACGACCTTTTAAAATGTTATGTGCACACTCACAAATACACTTTACATGCTTACACGCTTATTTTACATTGTAAACAATAACAAAAACGGTAATTAAGAAAATTGGTTAGTTAGTAGTTTATAAACCATTAAAACGAGAAAATGAATGTAATTATATGTGATTATTTTTAATCCGCGAACAGAACCCTAACCACAACCTTACAAACGAGGACTCCTTATTAGAATACAAACTCAGTATATAAATAAATTCCCATATATGTAAAAAAGTCACAATCTGTAGATAGGAGTGTGATAATTATAATAATCATGGCAATAAAATTTTTAAAAATATGCTAATAAAGTAATATGGAGAAATACAGTCAATTTTGTCACGCACGTAATTATTACCTAATCAATCCTTTAAATGAGTTTTATATCATTCTAATATCTGATAAATAAGCTCTAATAAATGTTAATAGTAGACACGGATTAAATAAACTATCTTTTACATCTAATGATTATTTGCGCACCCTTATCAGAACACAGATTTAAGATCATCTTATAGGGCAACAGATTAGGATCAAGAATTTCCTCCGGGTTAAAAAACAATTAATTAATTAATAAAAAATGGTCAACAAAAACGACTCCTACACGTAGGCATGAAAAAATCAAAAAGGCCTTAATCAGGTTTGAAATTCCCATCAAGGGTTGAAAATGACCACTGAAAAGAAACCATAAAATGAGTGTGAAAAATACGCCCCCTCTAGTGAGCGAGTAAAAACAGAAAAGGCCTTAATTAGGGATGGAAATTCCATCAATGGGTTGAAAAAGGCCTATGAAAAGAAACCATAGGGGTGAAAATTAAGGGGTTGAAAAAGGCCTCCGAAAGGAAACCATAGGGGTGAAAATCAAGGGGTTGAAAAAGGTCTCCGAAAAGAAACCATAAAAAATAAGGGTGGAATATACGGGCTCCCACGTGCGGCATCCTTGTGACGTCAAAATCCAAGATGGCGCATGGTGTCTCACTTCTACTCATGTGCGAAAAAACTCCACCTCAATAAAATATACTGTTTGGTTTAATAAATCCATAATTAACAATCTTAAGACTAAAGATAAATATAGAAGAAAATACCGAAGATCAAAATGTCCATCGATACAATGTAAATATTGTCAGATTAGAGCCGCCTTAAAGAAAGAAATCTCGAAAAAAACTTCGTAACTTCGAATTTGACGATTCATTCATACTACTCGGGGATTACTTATAAAACAGAAATATGTTTGTATGTACCGACAACTACCAATCCGACATGTTCACTGCCTTGTCAGGAGTACCCCAGGGAAGTAACTTAGGGCCTCTTCTATTTCTATTATTTGTAAAAATGTTAGTAGCTGTATAAAAACAAGCAATTCTTACTGTTCGCGGATGACGTTAAAATTTTTACAATCGTAAATTGTTATCATCCACTAGGAGAATTAATAAAATTACATTTGATTACTCAATTCATGACATTATATTAGAACTTGTGAGTGAAATTAAAGACTTGGGGGTCATATTAGATTCAAAGCCAAATTATATAACTCATATTAATGTAAAGTTTCGATGCAGTTATTGGGATTTCTCTACCGCAATTGTAAAGTCTTTAAAACCACGGCTCCATTCATAACTTTATGTAAGTCCTTAGTACGTACCAAGCTAGAGTAATTTATAATTTGGTCACCGTACTTCGATAAACACCAATTGTATCTGGAAGTTTAGATTTTTTATTATTTTTTTATTTTATTTTATTTTTATATAGAACACAAACGATTCCCTCAACATATTTTATATTCAGAATTAGTTTCAATATACAGTTTTGACACGTTAAAAAAGCGTAGAATATCTAACGTTCAAATAGTTCTTTATAAATTGTGAAATGGGTTAATAAACGACTCATGTTTGTTACAAAGGATACGTTTTAAAATGCCTAATGTTAGAACACGTTTTACTTCTACATTTTGTATAAGAATTCCTAGAACTGATCATTTTAAGATGTCGTCCATTAACTTCATTCTAGCAAATCATAATAAATATATTAATCATGTGGACGTTTTTATGATGAACGAATATAATTACAGAAAACTCGTTCATCAGAAAATTGGTAATTACCTAGGGGTCGGTAAGTTTGCGATTATACTGTCACCACTGTGTTATGTTTTATACCATGTTCTTTTAACTTGAATTGTACCTAATTGATATCTTCTGTATTACAACCTAGTCTATTTTATGTTATTTTAAGCATTGTCTTAATTGTTTTGCTTGTTTTAATTTACTCTGTAAATGGATGCACTAATCTGTTGAGTAAATAAGGAGCATTATTATCATTATTATTTTTTTCCGTTTTCACATAATGTTATTGTAGTTTTATTTGTAGAGTAGCCGAGAGTACACCGTTCTCCTAAGGCGAATCTCCTTGATGCGAGGGCATTATAGTACTTTACGTACTGTATGTGCAGTGCTCAGCACGACGGAGTTTTGCATAGTGAGGAGGTTGTGTCTTCCAGGGGTTTGCACGATGGCTTCATGAGTTCTTTTTGAGATCAGTCCTGTCCTACCGGAATCGCTATTGTTTTCATGTTCCACAGCCTTCGTCTTTCTATCTGCAAATCTTTATATTTAAGATATTTTTCAGCTTTCTTTTGTGTGATATTGTAGTCGCATGGAATAGCTACATTGATAAATATGCATTTCTTCTGTTTCCTGTTTTTTAATGTGATGTTCGGTTTGTTGGCATTGATGGTTCTGTCTGTTTGTGTTTGGGTGTCCTATATGATAGTGATGTTAGTAGTATCTGTCACTCGGTCCGGGTTATGTTCGTATCATTTGTCTGAAACTTTAATGCCATATTCCAATCAAATATTCCAATACAGATGTGCCCCTACCAGATTGTGTAAAACGCAAGCAGTCATTCAAACATAAAAGAATCGATTTTCTGACATCGTATTCCAGGTAGAAAGTGCTTACCTCTATGCGTTTAGCTCAACAAGCAATAAAGCGTTATCGCGCATTTTTTAACAATAAAATTTGAATAATTCTATGCAATCTGCCCAGCAGGGACGTAATCGTTTTTCTTTATTTAGTTTAACGTATTTTGGGTTTTGAAAATTTAAACTTGCACCATTATTACACATAATTAAAATACTTAGTTTTTTGTCTTTAAATGGTTATCGGACTCAGTAAGTAGTAATATATTTAAGGATTGCTTAATATGTGAATCCATACTTTTATCTGTACCGTTAATATTATTTTTCTCAGCGACAGTAAGAAGAGGAGATTCAAGTGCCCGAGTGGATTTAAAGCCACTCGGAGTGCCCATGCTAAAGAGCATCCTAAATTAGAGTAACCCGTTTACCTTACTGGTTTGCTTTGTTTGAGTAGAGTAATAGGAATGTGTTTTTGTTTTGTGTAGAATTTATATTTTTTCTTATTATCTTTGCGCAAAATAAGTGTACATGTTTGGCACTGTAAAATTCAGGCCACTTTATGTATAAAACCCTTTTCTGTTTGTTCGTCAGTGTGAAACCCGTGATAAAAGTCGATCAGCCTTATTTAAAAGAACTCACGGCTACCCTTCGATTTCGAGTTATAGCTGCGGTAAATCATAACAAAAATGGTTGTACCCCAGGGATTTATACCATTAACATTTGCTAATATTTTAAAAAGAATTTTTGTAGGCTACAAGGGTTAGTCTCGAGATTGATTTTGATCACTGCATTGAATTCTTTACCCCTACCTTATATCTATGAAGAACAGCAGCAAGGAAATAAATCTATTGAGACTTTTACTAGGTTAGAGCTTTCGATGCATAAACTAAACGTTTTAAGTAGTTAACCTCTTATGGCAACCATCTAAGATAACAAAATGGCTGATTTAGAATAAAAAATTTGAACCAGTCAGAAAAGGCGATCCTGTTAAAAAGAAGTTACCTCATGTAGTAGATGTTTCAGTAAATACTACTTCATTGTTGTTTTCCAGCATCCGAAGTGCTCGGGGCTCTACTGGGGGTAACAAAAATCTTCTTTGAAAGAACACCATTATTAGAAGTTGATCCCCGATCGCTTGCTGTAATGTTCGACATCACTTGTAAAAGCTTTTCGACTGAATGAAAACACTGCATTCTAGCTTGCGATTGTAACGTGGAATGATCAAATCCGTCGATTAAATAGTCGATTAAATCTTGTTCGGATACACCAGCGCGGTTGCCAAGCGTAACTTTATCTGCATAATACGTTGAAAATCGTTCGGTTTTCTTCCACCTACGACCTTCAAAATTCTTCATCAATATAACTTTATCCGGTCCGCTCATAAACATGCTGTTTAATGCAATTTTCAGAACATTCCATGGCATCGTTAAATGATCTAATTTGGAATGATACCATTTAAGAGCTTCATGCTTTAATTTAGATACGACAATCAACAGCATTCTTGAATCGTCAATATTATAAAGCTCTTGCATTTTCTCTACACGTGACACCCACGATTCAGAATCAATTTCACTTTGATTTCCACTAAATTCGGGAATTAAGTTGCATGCTTCTTTGTTTGTAATCGTTAAAGCGTTTCTTTCATGCATGGTTTGATTTCTTGACTGATCATATGAAATAACTGCTCTTACTGTTGCTTGATGATGTCTTCAATACTCATGTTAACTCCGGTTGTACAATCTTCGTCATTTGAGTTTGCCATAATTATTAGTAAAACGTGGTCGCTTCTTAATCTTAATAAATTCGTGTAATCACAATTTGTTTGCTTTGTAGAATCCCGTGAATCCCACTTCTTAACTGAAGGGACTTACCCCTTTGTAATAAAATAACTATTTAAGGATTTTTAGTAATTTAATAGAAAACGTATAAACCATATAAGCGTCAGGATGAATACATAAAACATTGTTTTTCAACACTTTTTCTTAACCTTACGTCTTGGTTAATTACATTTCAAGTTCTAAAAACTAAAGCATTGCCAACTTAAAACCAAATAAGTGTTACCAACTTATCCTAATGACCTACAATATTTTAATGCGGACTAATAAACCAGTTAAGAAATTAGTATAATCGAATAAAATGAAACCTAGCAAATTCAAATAAATTTATGTATTTAATAAAATTAATAATAATTTTTAATTACATATTTACCTTTGAACTTAATCGTTCATAACAAAAACTTATAATAATCAAATAAATACTGTACTAAAATATGTTAACCAAAAGTAACCATTAAAGTTTACAACAGAGCTGAAATTTACGAGTTAGTTTGATATTAACACGTCAGATGCAATACCTAAATCTGTCAGGGATAAAATATTTTAATGGCTTCTTGAACTTCCTAAATCTACTGGAATTTTTAATTAGCTAAAAAGTTATTGCTGTATTGTGCCAGTAAAATTAAAATAGGAGCGAATTGGTAGCTAGTAAATAGAGTAGTAATTTTGATTATACTTGAATTTTTATACTATTATACATTTTTGATAACAATTTTAACTAAGTAAAATGCCATTGACTTGTATGCATCGTTACAAAGCAGCACGCAGAGATGTATGCAAATAATGAAGAATATTTATTTCGCGAATCGTTGATTAATAGACTCATTAAAGAATTGTGTTTGAAAAATTAACCGTTATTAGACTACTTTTCGCAATGATCTTAATATAGGCAACCAACATTACAGATTCCAAATGTTGCAACCTACATTACAGATGTCAAATGTAACTGAATAAACCGCTAACAAACTTTATTACATCGTGATCAATCTGAAGTGTACTGTAGTGGTATGACAAAAATACCTAGTTGTTAATATTGTTGTGTTTTGCAGCTGGCTGCTTTGGATTTTTAGTGTGATTTTAGTCGTTTTGGTTTATGTCAGTTTATGTCATATTATACCTTCGTTTTTCACTTTTGTATTTTCTTGAGTTATTTACAAACTGTCTATATCAAGACAAATTATATATTCTGAATTTCAAATTGTGATATCAAATTTAATCGTCATGCCGTTTTCAATCGAACACGACACATTCATTTTTGTGGCTCATTTTCGTAGCGGCTTCCAAGATGGTAATGGGCAATGGCATTATTCATTGCAATCATGAATCGATCAATTTACTGTTGAGTACCCAAATGAAAATATTAGTTACGAAACATTTAGTCAACATCGTAATCGATTGATAGCTCGATTCATGGAAACTGGTAGTGTTTTAAAACGCAAACGTGAAGCTTCGGATACTGTCTTAACAGAGGACACCTTAGCAGATATCCAAGCAAGGATGAATGCAAGCCCCAATAAATCTTTGCAAAAACTATCTGCACAAACACATATGAAAAATTTTACCATACAAACATAATTTTGCATAAATAATTTTTAGATGTATCCTATGGAAGTGTCCACACTGCAGTAAAGAAGTATTTACATTTGTAACCGTACAAGGTGTCAGTATTACAACAGATAGAGATAGAGATTTTCAGCTTAGAGTAAACTACTGTCAATTGTTCAACAATACGATGAACAATGATTTACTGGATGTGTCTTTTTTTTTCTGATGAAGCTTGGTTTCATCTGTCCGGTTACATAAATAGCCAAAATTATCGTACGTGGTCTGCACAAAATCCACATGTATTTCGAGAAACTACCTTACACTCTATCAAGGTCGATGTCTGGATAGCAATGTCGCGACAACGAATATTTGGATCAGTATTTTTCGATGGCACAATTACTGCGGCAAGATACAGGGAAATACTTCGTGAATTACGAAACGGGTATTTCCAGCATGACTCCGCTACCCCACATACTGCACAGGCTACAATTAATTATTTTCGATACTTCTCTGAAGATAGAATCATTAGTGTAAATCGTTGGCCACCGAATTCACCAGACTTGACACCGTTAGACTTTTTTCTTTTTGGTTATTTAAAAAACAAAGTGTTCAGCAGAAGATTGCATACTCTTCAAGAATTGCGAGATGCTACGCCTATAACTCATGAAGTTCATAATATTAGTGCCGAAATGATACAAAATGTATTTGCGAATATGCAACGTAGGGTGAACTTATGTTTACAATTTAATGGCGGTCATTTTGAACATGTGCTGTAAAGCAAAGTGTGATAACTAATGTGTACCTAAGGAGTTAAAAAAAAATTGTAAAAGACATTGTCATTCCATAAACATGTACTGTAAATTTTATTTAATTATAATGAAATTATAACATTTAAATACTTAAGATTCATTATTTTGTAATGATTTAATCCAATCATTAAATAATATTTTATTTATTTTGTTGTATTTTATAGGGATGCAGTCTAATCAAATACAAAATAGTCATTATTTAAATTAAGATAATATTTTATAATATGTATAAGTTAATGACCTTCATACAGATTTGAAACTGATTGTAGTTTTTACTTGAACCATGCTCTAGAGTAGCTAGAGCAATACAGCTACTTACCAACCTATCAGTGGTACCAACTTAAATATTTTGATCACGTGGCATACACTTGAGATTGATCACTCTGTAGTTAGTTGTATTGCAAGGTCAGAAAATGGGTGTTTGTCAGTACTCCCATACCATTTTATGGCAGAGTGATACACAAGGTTTTTTGTGCCGACCTCAACAATTTTTGTTTAAATAAATAACCTCATATCTGTCGAAATTAGGTTGGCAATACTGACAACTGACAGTAACTAATATAACCCAAAAAATACAATTGCGAAATTATTCCTTACTCGAATTTTTTAGGTACATTACGAATTTGTTGACTTTATAATAATTTATACATGTAACTTGGAGTTATTAATACGGACTTAATCACGTACAGTAACGCGATTAGGCATTGTGTTACATCATATGTCGATTATGGCGAATATTATATCAATTCTGTCTACATACGCCTTATTACAGAACGAAGGTACAAAAAGGTTATTACTTATATCAAAATAAGAAATGTCACGAGTTTTTGACATATTTTAGTAAATTTCGTAAACATTCACTTATTTCATGAATGCCTACCTTGATTTCTAATAAAATCCAATCCCACTGCTCGTATGTTTACATACATAACTATTTCGAATTTGATTAAAATACCTCTAATATATATACTTTCTGTAAATTAACTACTACACTCCTGTAGACGATATCAAATGTCGATTTGTAACAAAAAACCTTTAAATATGGAATATCGACAGGCAAAAATGCAGTAAACATGTTACTTGATTAACATTGGAAAGGAAAAATTGATAAATACAGGGTGTCTCAGCGAGACCGTTCATTAGAAGTTTATGGGATTGTGGCCAAAATAAAAACTAGAAAATTTTAAATCAGGTGTAATTGATTACGGTTACACCGGAAGTATACTATGTTATTTTCAATGGAATACCCTACATATTTTTGCATTTTTGGATGGGAACCATAATTTTGCATCTTTCTTTTGGAAACTATACCATTACGGGTTTTGAGATAAACATTATTTTCCGAAATCTTGACAGTTGGTTGACGTTTATACAATGGACTGTAACTCCTATTAAGATTGAGATAAAAAGATAAAATCCAATTATATTTGTAGTTTAAAGATGCATTTATCGTATGCATTTTTTTAAATAAAAATCTTTGTCTGAGAATAATGCCTAAATTTGTACTTTTCAGCCATAGTTAAGAATGTAAAATCAATTTTTTTAAATGAAATACCCTGTTTTGGCGATAAAATTTGTTACAAAGCGATGTGACATGTTGTTATACCTAAATCGAACTGTTCTATAGTTATTTTCAAAAAAACGGAAAATTGTTATAGCTTAGCCATTATTTCGAGAATAATATGAATGGTTGCTACGGATATGAGAAATAATTTTTCAAGTCTCAAGGTTTTAATGTTGGTGACTATCTCTTAAATGCCTCAATATTATTGCTAAAGCAATGTTTTTATACACGAAAAACTCTATTTTTACAAATTATAATAAATGTTCGAAATGGTGGTCGTTCACATTCATGCACGACTTTAAGCGTGAAGAAATACCCTCCAGTACTGCTGTTCATACTTCTTGAGGAAGGAGCTTAACGAATTCTGCACGCACACGGGCCTCTAATTCCTTCCTCGTGTTCACCGGTGCATGGTAGACTTGATGCTTCAAATGTCCCCAAAGGTGGAAGTCCAAAGGTGTCAAATCTGGAGATCTTGCAGGCCAGTTCGGTGGTTCTAACCACCTTATCTACCCGTCTTCAAAGATTAAGGTGAGTTCTTGGGATACTTCCTGACTGTAACGGGCTGGTGCTCCATCCAATTGGTACCAACAACCTCAAGAAAATTTACTACCACAGTCTGTAATAAATTGAGGTACCGCGCAGTCGTTAACAAGCCGTCATAAACAACGTAAAAGAACCTGTCATCCAGCATAAGGCAAAAGACATTGAAACTAAACCTGACCTGATTCTTTCTCGGATATCAAGCGCATTGGCTAAAGCCCAGATATGGTTGTTATGCCTGTTAAAAATACATTCACACGAAAACTTCGATTCATCCGTCTAGATAATTTTTCTCAAAAAATTGGCTTCCGCTGGACTTTGAAGATGTCGCACAAGTTAACTCTGTCGCTAAAGCCTTGAGGATTAAGGACTTATACTACCGTGAATTTGTAGTCATAGTAATGATGCTTCTTTAAAATCCTGTGTATTGAACACCTACTGATTCCCAGATCGTCTTCGCCAGGACGAACTAAGACGTTGGAATTGGGCTCCAAACAAGCCAAGGTACTCAACTCTCCTTCATCATCAACTACAGTTTTTGGTCGATTTAACACTTGACCAATTCGTCCAAAGTGTCTATAAGTTTTAATTACACACAAAAACAACAAACTGTACTAAAAAAAATAGACGTATTTGCCAATTAAGCTGACCAAAAACAACTTTGAGTTGCACCATTCCACGTAATTACGGTGATCTTGATAACCGTAAAGAGATTTATATGAAAAACTGTATACTTGGATTTCCACATTTATCTATAGTTAAGCAATATATTGCAACTGATACATGAGATATGTGACGTGATCCTTAGGCGATAGGTAATAACTGTGTAACCTAACAACATAAAGTTTCATTAAATACTCCCTCTACGATTTGGAAAAATACGCTAATGTTTGCAGCGGACTGAAAATTCCTCACTGGTTATATCATATCGTATTTTCAGTGAACGACAATTATGACGGGTTATTTGAAAATTAAAATGTACACCAATTTACAGATTTAATTTTCTGGATAGGAATATTCAGTCATTATCAAAATGATTACATAGCGAAGTAAATTAGTACATTATTTTCAGATAAAACTAACAGGTTTACTGCCATAAAGATTCGTTATGTTCAACCCTGAAACACATATTAGAAAATTTTTATGTTTATAAGCTTAGCAAGCACATCACAAGCTCTAACGCGTAAAATTGCTTATTCCCACATAACAGATCCCTTAGGTTTAAGTGTTGAAAAAACGGTGTTGTGAGGGGTCCAGGATTTGATCAAAGATTTGATGATAGTTTTCGAAATTATAAATTATTTGTTACTACCGTGCGTTTTAAATGCAGTATAAACTCTCGTAATTGGATGTAATTACACATTCACGTTTGGAGAAGCTTTCCATTGTATCGTTTTCTTTGGTCTTCTACGTATTTAAAAGGTTTATGATTTTTTTTAGTGTTTTCTAAAACAAAAAAGTGAAGGAAAATGAAAGTTTAAAGAGAAATATGATTTACATTTTTGGTATCGATATTTAGGGTAACCCTTTTACTAAGTGGAGAGGAAGCATTCATTAGTTTAATTATAAAGAGAGTAGTTTTGTGTAAATAAATGGTTTCGTTATTTTAAATTAGGCGAATTTCGTTAAATAGAGTTGTGATTGCATTAAATAAAATTGAATTAAAGAACGCAGAAAAATTGTTACATCTTTTGCAAAAGTTAAATTTAGCCGTCATTGTGGCGCCGTTTCTGTTGATAAGAGTTTGGTTCTAAACAAAGAATTTGGCTCTAAACGCATGGCATTAAAGGCTAAAATTTCAATTTACCATATATTCATTACTTACATAAGGTTTCGAGAAGAGATAGGTTCTGTTGAAGGTGCAATTCCTCCCGACGATTTTCGAGTTTGACTTCGTGGATGCGCGTACTTAGAAAATTTGAGTACCTTTTCTTTAATTGGCTAATTCAATGGAAGAGGTTTCAAAAAGCAATGTGGCGACAGGAGAAATTATTCACGGAGGCAGTAGTGGTTTAGGCGTAGAAGCGTCCAGTTTTTCGTTACGGTGACGTAATGATTACCGCGGAACAACGTTGACCATGGTCCGTAGCGGGGTTCTCATCCTCTCAGCTCATTTAAGGGATCATATAAGTGTTCAACCTTCATGAGACCAATTTATTGTTACATGCAGTTGTAGTAATCCAGGAAGGCGTTTAGTGTTTAATGTTATCAAGTGCATTCCTCGTACTCTAGAGAGGTCTTCGCTTTTTGGAGAAAAATCCAACGTTGCTTCCAAAGTTTCAAACGTAAAGTTTACAGTGCGCCGTAATTCAGATAACCTGATGTAAATATACCAGCTTTTCGTTAAGTTAAAAGTAATAAGTGTTAATCAGGACTTAAGAGATAAGAATAAGTATCAAGCAAAACTAGGTCACAGTAAAGTAAACTATTAGCGTATTAATATAACTGTCAGTGTACAGTGCATCCCATTTTGGTTGAGACAGCCAAGTATCTCGGTTGTTGTTGAAGATAGAACCTTCCGGTTTTCGCGGTCCTGTGCCACTTTTTTTGTGAAACTCAAAACGTCCTGAACGGATTTTTCCTAACTTCTTTCGTTCATAAGTTACAGGTCATTTTTGAAAATTCACACTTTTTGGACACCCTCGATATCTACGAAGTTTCTCAGCGATAATGTCAAATTGAAAACTTATCCCATAGAGAATTTTATGTGGAATTCAGCGGCGCACTCTTTTTTTTCCGGGTATGGTTATGGAGATACTACTCAAACTTATGATTTTTTCAATGGAACACCCTGTATTTTATCACCTCATTAAATTCCTTATTCTTTTCCTTCAAAATGATATATAATATTTAAACATAAATTCTTCAAAAATGCTCCAAAATCACTAAAACATTGATTTTTAATAGTAGGCTATGGATTTTTCATACAAAAAAAGTTCAAATTTGAAGAAATACTACTTGTGATTTTTCCATGATAGGAACAAGAACAATACTAACACTAATTCACTAACAAAACACAAAACGTAGGTAACTAATAGCAACAAATAAATAGTAATAAAAAGTTCATAATGTAGAATAAGCAACTAATTATATATTTACTCATACTATTTAATTTCGAAATTATTCGGTAACTTATTCATTGAATTGTTCAAATTAATGTCCATTTTCCCTAACACACAATTGACACAATTTCTCAATACGTCTTAACGTATTTAAAATTATGAAAGGCCGATTTTGTAAATTGTGGAAAACTGCCTCTGTTGTTGCACGAAGTTCTTCAATATTATTGTTCCTCTTACCGTATACCTTATTTTTCAAAAAACCCCACAAAAAAGTCCAACACTAGCAAATATTGTGACCTTGCAGGCCACTTAATGGGTCCATTTGTTCCAATCCAATGGTTCTGGAAAGTTTCTTCTATAAACCGCACAATCAACCTGAATTTTGGGCAGGGGCACCATCTTGTTGGACGTAAATGACGTTAAGATAGGCGAGGGGAACATTCTCCAGGAATTCTGGTATTACTTCTTCTAAAATTGCCAAGTACCTATTCACGTTGAGAGCCCCTTCAAAAATGCGGTATTTTATTGATGTCCCCAATAAGAAACAGGCTACATTAAAACCAAATCGACCCTGTTGTTGTTGCCCAAAAATTAGGTGTTGGTTTTCATCATACCAGTGCCTTGTATTTTGTCTGTTAAATAAACCGGCACTGCTTATATGGGCTTCGTCTGACCATATGACTTTACTCGCAAAATTATTGTCCCTTCGAGTTTGGTTCAAAAACCAATTACAGAAATTCACACGCCTCGCTGTATCACCAGGGTATAAATGCTGGACAATATTCACTTTGTGGGGTTTCAATTTGTGTTTTTTTAAGATCCTTTGTACCCATGATCGGGGAACGCCAGTGTTATTTTCTAACTAAAACATTTATTTCATCCACTTCATTATTTTCCTTGTTATACGTCTTGGGTCGGGGTTTAGAATACGCACCATAATTTAAAACTTTGAAATCCATGGCACTCTATTAAAATTCAATGTTTTAGTAATTTTGGAGCATTTTTTAAAACTTCATGTTTATATATTATATATCATTTCGAAGGAAAAAAAATAAGTAATTTAATGAGATAATAAACTTCAGGGTGTTGCGTTGAAAAAATCATAAGTTTGAGTCTTATCTCCATAACGATACACCGAAAAAAAATTGAGTGCGCCCCTGGATTCTACGTAAATTCTCTATGGGATCAATTTGACATTATCGCTGAGAAACTTCTTAGATATGGAGGGGATCCAAAAAGTGTGGATTTTCAAAAACACCCTGTAATTTATGAACGAAAGAAGTTAGGCAAAATTCGTTCAGGCCATCTTGAGTTTCACAAAAAAGTGGTACAGGACCACGGAAACCGCAAGGTTCTATCTTCAACAACAACCGAGATACTTGGCTGTCTCAACCAAAATGGGATGCACTGTACATACAAACAATTGAAATTTAATCAAAACGTGAAGGAGAGGCAATCATTAGCTGAATCGTACGGGGAGTTGCAAGAGTCGTGTTAACATCAACCATAGACCCGCGCTCCTCCTGCAGGTCCATTCCAGACTGTTTAATAAAAAGGCATCCTCTACCTAAGGTAACATTTCTGTTTTCCTTTATTACTCCGGTGGGTGACAAACGCTAAAAAGGTTTACGGTGTGCAATTTATATCATTTTGTTATGCGTTTGTAGAAACGGTTGAATACGCCATTTATTTAAAGATTAACTTTTGGTTGTTTTTTTTTGTTCTGCAAATTTTAATACAGGCGTATCCATCCGCATTATGATCCAAATTTATTTGAAGGGTTTTTAAATTTATGTGCAAACTGACGAATGTACATCGAAAATTATGTGACAAGTGCGTTTTAATCGCACCATTTATTAGGAAACGGAAAGTAACCATTTTATTTTGGACATTTGAATCAATTTTGTAGTACATTTTAATAAAGGTCTTCGAGAGCTAACTAGTTTCAGCGCTAATAGATTACTTAGGGGGTGAGATTGTAATATTTGCGTTGAGAATTCGATGGTTCTGTTTTTTTTTATTTATTTATTCACATTATATAATATATTTAGGCTATTTTACATCTGTTTTTTAATGTGAACCTATTATTACACAGATTCTGATATCGCGCATAGCTAGTGTTTATTTTTTTTAAGTTACTCATTAAATTAACATCATTACATTGTATTTAGTTTAAATAAAACAATTACGGCCGAAAGCTTTACTAGTGATTATTTAGTTATAACGTAACGTTTAGAGGCCGATGAATCATTGCTCTACTTTCTTTTATGATTTGACCCACTTGAGGAATTTAATTCAATTTGGTTGTTTACAGAATTAAGGTGTTTTTTTTTGGTTGTTGAAGGGAAATTACTTAGAGTCGAATTTTTTTAGTAACGTGACGTAACAATAGGTTATTGTTTTCTTATCAAATTAGTGATTGGTTTTTGCGGCACGCAATTATTTTAGTTAGGCGCGCAAATATTTTTGAAACCTTTCAGGTTGGCGAGATCTGCTGGTCCCAGTGCCGCCTACGAAGATTACGTTTAGGTAAGCGAGTTATTTGAGTATTTTGAGCAAGCTGTGAACTGACGTAATTAGGTATTTCAACCCTTACCGTGACATTTCACATACTCTGGCGCCCTTTTCCGGTTTTATGTCATTTCAACCCCTACTTATCTGTTATCTCGTTTTACTGCCAGTTTGTACCGTAACAGTGCTCAATTCTATTTGAGGCTTGCTTCTCGGCAATTTTTGGTCACACAATAAATTTCAATCATCTAAATATAAACACAATTTCCTGGTTCCACTGATGTCATCATAGATACTACAAATCTCATTTGGGAAGCACTTAGTGTCTGTGTTACGTTACATTGGTAAATAGTACATAAGAGAAATAATCAATTGAGCTGCGAGCTATTTTCTGTTATTACATTACCCACACAAGTATGTCTTGTTTTTTAATTAAATTAATGAATCGAAACTCATACGAAAATTTCTCAAAAATTGAATTACCTTGTATAAACGTAAATATCTAGAAAACTTTTCTAAAATATTATAATTTTTAAAAAATGTCTCAACACTTCATTGGCCAAAGATTAGTTTTCGAAAAATTCACAAAATGTACTTCAGCGCTTTCCGTAAAGTAATTTTATTTTTGAACGGCTTCTATTTAAAATTTGTCAAGAACCTATTACTTACTCTCACAAAATTTATGCATAACGATACGAAAGACTTGTTGGGAATTCTTATAAATACCGATAATTGAGTTCACTGCACCTCTCCTCCTGTATTTAACAGTTTAAGAATTTACAATTTACTCTAAATTGGTAAATCTGTATTTCCATTAAATTCCGATTTTCCCCTGACTTTCCTTTAATGGTGTGATCGAAAATTAATTTACATAAATGTTTATTCCCAATGTTATATCTGTAATACGATCGTCATTCAATTTTGGCAAAATTAAAAATTTTTCTTAGATAGTAACCCTAATACAGATTTTCTTCTCAACTTAGGCTTTTTTAGCCTGTGCAGACAACTCCACCGCTGTAATGGTATGGAACACATTCCTCCTAAATTTTCCTGATTCATTGTTTGGAGATGAAAGTCGTATGTGCACCTGTATTTAATAAGACGTAAAATTCTTCTTATCTAAAAATTACATACTCAGAAATAGTGATGCCCTAAATAATTTTGGCCCGAGACGGAAAAAAATGTTAGAAAGCTGATTCCTTCTGGAATATGTTCCTCAGGTGCCACAGTACTTCTCCCTAATTATTGGAAAGCTCAGTCTCTGCGATTGTTGCCAAGCCGCAGCTTCTCCCTGGCGCCTGTCTGTCAACAGCGATCTCAGAGCGTTCTGTCTGTGTATTTCTGCACGATCTGAGAGTTGTTTCTGTTGTATTTAATACGTTTTATGAAGTGCAAACCTTTCACAGGAGTGAAATATATTCTTAGCAAGTGACTCGTCAACTCAACACTACGATTTGTGAAACTGTTTAGCGATATGTAAGATCAGCAATGAATTGCCTGAAATCAAGCTTTGTTCTCGACCGTCGTGTGCATTGGCTCCGCCCCGCAACGTACGGTGACGTATACAAAGCCTACTTGAACTATGTTCTTCGTAATTACAGAAGAAGTATCACCGTAGTTTTCGACGGGTATGAACCAAATACGAAAGACGCATTGTATAACAGGCGAGCTGAAGGTTAGTCAACTGAGAGGGTTGAAGTAACGAACGTCGTGACTGTTCCAAAAGGGCAATTTTTGTCGATCGTTGAGAACAAGTTTCCTTAACCTCTTTTCGTTAGAATTCAAGAAAGCACAATTCCCTGTTTTCAGGCCTCAAGTGACGCGGATGTCTTGATTGTCGAAACGGCGAAAACTCAAGCGGAATCAAAACGAGTAGCTGTCGTCGTAGACACCTACTCCGATCTACTAGTACTCATCGCTGCCCTGACAACCCCAAAGTGCCGTGTACATCTGAGTTCCAATTAATTCCACCACCGCTAGGAAATTTTACTGCTGCAGTGAGTTACATGAGGCCCTAGGTACTACTAAACATATGTTTTTCATACATGTGTAGACGTTTTCAACAATCCGAATAAATCGCAGCACCGAGCTGCATTTGCAGGTAAGAGATGCTTTTATTGGTTGGTTTTCTCTTGGTCTCGAAAGTGTGCGGCATTTGACACTTTTTTTATTTTCGATGGTTTCAGGGGAGAAACTCATTGTTCAGCTGTACGGAGGCAAACGTTCATAGAGTCTCGACAAAACAAGGTACAAAAAATATGTCCAGACCGTTAGTAAAAAACCTCCAAACTACATCATGAACCTCACGAGCATTCCCCCGGCCATTTTTAAGCGTGTTCTTGACTTTTATTAGAAAAATGTAGTTTATTCTCCTATATGAACAACGCATTTTAGTCCAAACGGCGTGATTCTATCAGAGTCCGTTCTCGAGAAATAGCCATTTCGAAAGAAATCAAGATGCGGTCATTTTCTCAAAATTTAAGGATGTTCCCCATGTCAGATTTTTGGCGATTTTTCTGGAGAAGGTCAGTGGGGCTCAAGGAACATATTTCAGAGGGAATCAGCTTACTAACAACTTTTTTCCGTCTCTGATTCTAATTTGCCCATGCTAAATTAAAATATTTATCTTTTTTGGGCAGAAACAAATTTTCACAGGCTTTAAATACACGATTTCTGCCAAAAAGGGTAAATATGTTAATTGTAGTAGTCTTGAAAGTTTATAGGTATATTCATAACATAATGAGTAGTAAATTAATTTTCTTCAACCTTACTTCGTAGAATTCCACACGTTTGTAGTACACCGTTTTAAAAAACGATACAATTCCACTCTTTTTTTATAAATAAAATTTACTGCCTTGCGCGTTTCAATACAATATGTATCATTATCAAGAGAAAATATATAAGTGAAATAACAAATGGTTATGGAAACATATCATTAAGGTAAAACGAAAACTTGAAACCTTAACGGTAAATTTAGAAGATAAATCTGTTCGTTCATTAGGGGTACCTACTGTTCATCACTTTCTTATTACAAAAATGTCAAAGTTTTGTTATTTTGTGAAGTTATACTAGGATGATCACCTTATTTTATACTTACAGTAAATATTTGACAAAAGTTGACTAATTTGACTGTATGTTTATATTTGTAGGATCTACTATATCTAATGTCAAAGTTCCTAAGTGTTTGACCAATCTAAATATAATTACAGAATGTGCTGTTAACTTTCAAAACACCTGATTTCAGAATGATCTCAGTTGGATTATTGGCATTACATAAACATTTAAGAACATTGATTGAAAAGAGGAAAATTAAGCAATCTATGAACCAAAAAATTAAAATCCGCGAGTTTATGCTGCTTACAGTGATTGAAATCATTGGTTATGTACTTTTACTGCTAGTTTCCTTATGATAAATTTCTACATCCACTAGTAGTTTACTATCATTTCTTGTTACCAGATTATCAAGGAACGGGAGACTGTCATCCATCTCACAGGTAAATTAGATTGTCGGTAAATTTAGAAAATAAAGTTTCTACAAAGTTCTCGTCACTACAAATTTTAGTATTAAGGATGGCAAACAGATCATTCACGTATCTAATACAAACTCTAGGAAAATTTTATCCATCACTTCATTGGCTATAAACGGAGGTAAACTATTGCCCATTGTCGTACCATGTTCTTGTTTGAAAAATTGATGGTTAATTTTGAAAAGGGTTTGTTTCAAACGCAACTCTGTTAATTTAAGAAGTTCTTCTACTTCCACACATTGTCCAAATTGTTTTGTTTTAAGACATCTTCTAAATAAACCACGGTAGTAGGTAGACTTTATATAATAGTTATGTATTTGCGCCGTGTACTGTTTTATTTTTGAATTTTTAATATTTATTCAACAAAATAGCAATGGAATGGTGATTTCTTTATCGTTCGAGGAAATATGGAATAATGGTTTCTACCGGAATTTTTGCACGGTGTTGTGAAATGAGTACTTGTAAGTAACAGGTACGATATCTAACACATCTTAAAAATTTTTGTCATATTTTAATTTTAAAAATTTTGATTTTTATCATAATGAATAAAATAGAAGACGGTTAAAACAAGTGAAGAATAGAATCGACCACTTTGGTGGGAAAATTGAACTCTGTTATACTAAATTTTATATTATCAAGAATATTTGTTTTATTGCGTTTCAGCGAATAGATGTAAAAAAATATGTACGCATTGAATAAAGGTTTATTAATAAATTTCACACAAAAACAAACAGTTCATGTTTCTAAACCCAAATTGCACTTACTGGAAATAAATTGTTTTCATATTTTCGGATATTATTTATAGGCACAAAAGAACATCAAAATTAGGAAGATTGTAGTCTAGATTCCTTCTTCTCCTTTGCACTTGACCTATTGCTACCTCTCTCATCTTGTTTATAGCATTGTTTGATTATGATTAATAAATAATAAACAGATCTAGAAATTATATCTGCCTTCCGTTCTTTGCGTGGGAAAGAAATGCGTAACGCACCAGAAAACAATTATCAAAAACATGAACGCTCTTTAAGAGATAAAATACATTACGAATACGTATAAATTTGACGAAATTTCGGAATCTGACTCACTCTATATTCAATTTCTCAATCCGCGTCTCTCTCGCACGCGCACTACGAAATGTGCCCGCAGCAGCATGTAGTTACTGTATATTGTGTGTATACCTCTCCTATTTACTATCGTGAAATAAATTTTAATTTTGATATATTGAGACGCACGAAACAATAAACAAACGTCGAATAAGATTAAAATATCATCAAGTTCGATGATTTTAATTTTATCAATAAATTGATACGTATTTGAAACACCAACGTTGTGCTGTGGGTAGGAGAGTTTATGAAATTTACTAGAGAGAACCATTTGGATAGCAAATAATTAGGTGGATTAATACGGAAAACAATGGGTCCTATAGTATTTCTGAATGTTAGGCAAGCAAGATATTTATTAAAAATTATTATTAATTTTATTAAATACATAAATGAAAAGTTTAGGTTCAAATCCTACTCGAGGTAAACTTTTTATTTATGTATTTAACAAAATCAATAATAATTCTTAATTACGACCTCCTTCCCAACAGCCACTTCGGCTTCCGTCCCAACCTAACGTATAGCTATGCCGATCCTGATCCACTTTTGTCACTAGATTTGTCACCAGATCTAGGAAAAAGTCACCAGAAAAGTTACTAGATTTCAAGGTCGGTAACATTGCCTATTTCAAGGGGTAGCTGAAGACCACAGGTGTGTAACTCTCTTCAAGGTTATGTGGTTGGTAAGCCTGCCTCTTCGAGGTCCCCGATTCAAGGTCATTATAGTCCTGAAGGTCATTGCCCTCAGTCTCAAGCAAGTCTATGCATGTTTCAAGGCCACGTCCTATTCTGAGAAATCAAGAACAAAGGGGGTCCATTGTTTAAAGTCTATGCTTTCAAGGCCACATGAGAGAACAAAGACGATCTATTGTTTTGGCTGAGTCATAGCTTCTGAAATTCTAGGAAATCAAGAACAAAGATGATGCATTGTTCAAGCCGACGGTTCAAAGTCTATGCTTTCAAGGCCACATGAAAGAACAAAGACTATCTATTGTTCCGTTATTCTAAAAATAGATTGTTATCTCAATTCTAGGAAATCAATAACAAAGGCGATGCATTGTCGACGGTTCAAAGTCTATTCTTACAAGGTCACATGAGAAATGAACAAAGACGATCCATTGTTTAGTTAGAAATAGATTGTTATCTCAATTCAAGGAAAGCAAGAACAAAGACGATGCATTGTCAACGCTTGAAAGTCTATGTTTACAAGGCCACATGAGAGAACAAAGACGATCCATTGTTTTGTAGGTTATCGTACACATCAGCTGTATCCTCAAAGTCATTACCCTCAGTCTCAAGCAAGTCTATGCATGTTTCAAAGCCACGCCCCCTCAAGTGGTCTAAACAGGTAGACGTTTCCTAAAACAGGGGGTCCGTTTCCTAAAACAGGTAGCCGTTTCCTAAAAACAGGTAGCCGTTTCCTAAAAACAGGGGTTCCGTTTCCCAAAACAGATAGCTGTTTCGCAACCGTTTCCCCCGAAAAAGGCGATCTATTGTTTAGGTCGAAAATAGATTCCACGTCTCAATTCCAGGAAATCAAGAAGGGGGTCCATTGTTCAAAGTCTATGCTTATAATTTTCAAGGCAAAAGAACAAAGACGATTCATTATTCCGCTATAATTTCTAAAAAATAGATTGTTATCTCAATTCTAAGAAATCAATAACAAAGACGATGCATAGTCAACGGTTCAAAGTCTATGCTTATAATTTTCAATGGTTACATGAGAAATGAACAAAGACGATTCATTGTTCTGGTTGATTTATAAAAATAGATTGCTATCTAAATACACTTCGATTCTGAGAAATCAGTTTTCAAGAACAAAGACGATCCATTGTCAACGATTTAAAGTTTATGTTTACAAGGTCACACCTCTGAGAAATGAACAAAGACGATCCATTGTTCCGTTATTTTAAAAATAAATTGTTATCTCAATTCTAGGAAATCAAGAATAAAGGCGATCCATTGTCAACGCTTCAAAGTCTATGCTTACAATTTTCAAGGTAAAAGAACAAAAGCGATTCATTCTTCTGATCGAGTTATAAAAATAAATTGTTATCTCAATTCTAGGAAATCAATAACAAAGACGATGCATTGTTCAACGGTTCAAAGTCTATGCTTACAATTTTCAAGGTAAAAGAACAAAGACGAGTCATTGTTTTGGCTGAATCGTAGCTTATGAAATTCCGAGAAATCATGAATAAAGACGATGCATTGTTCAACGGTTCAAAGTCTATGCTTACAATTTTGAAGGTAAAAGGACAAAGACGATTCATTGTTGAGTCGTAGCTTATGAAAAGGTGATCCGAACTTATCCGACCTTACCCGATCTTATCTCTATATAAGTAGATAAAGAACAGTCCCACGTCAGTCGATACATTACAATCGTCACAACAACAAATTACCTAAAGTAAAAAGCAACTATTATTACTTAATCACCAGTGTGTGCATCATATTTTTACAATCGTATTGTAAACCGGAGAGCAATTTGTTAAACGTAAAGAGTAACTATTATTGCTTAATCTGTCTGTGCATCATATTTTTACAATCGTGACTAGAACCGTTGTGAAGAGCAATTTGTTAAAAGTTCATTGTTACGTGTGTGCTTCATATTGCTAGCTATGAGTATGCCAAGTAGTAGTGAGATGGTTAATTTAACAAAGCGCATTGTTCCCTTATTGAAAACAAAAAAGGAATTTGCCAGGCACATCCGTATAGTTAACACCAATATCAAGCTATTGCAAGATATAATTAAACATAAAATTTATTATGAGACCAATGAAAGCTTGTAAGCTTGAGAGCAATTTAGCATTGCTCAAGTGCTATCTGGTTAGATTGAGACGGTTAAAGAACGCTTCAGGAAAGTTGGTAGTGGAATTGTCAATAAAAGTTATGCATGAATTACGTTGGTACCCCTAGACTCATGTTTCAATGGTAGGTTGCTAACAGGAATTATAATCAATATGTCAAACATTAAGGACCCTTTGATATTTTTACTAAATACATATAATAGTTTTGCACAAGGTGAAATTAATGTTAAGGCAATCTATGCTAAAGGTAAATGTGGTCTTAGGCTGTAATTTCATACAACCCAAAATCATAGTATTGAGTTGAAGACTTTTGCCACAAAAATTGCGTTATTGATATTTCAACCAATATACGTGTCTGGTACAATGAAAACGTGTATGATAAGTTACGGATAAAATTAGAGGAGTTTTCCGAAAGGATTCCGGTTGGGCAGTACATGAAGTCTTACATTTAAAAGTAAATATTAATAGCTATGTCCCATTTAGAGGCGGTTGTTCAACTTATGTTAAAGTTCCACGCTTCATAGTAAAGCATGCTGTTGTTAATGTTAAAATAACGATGAGTTTTGCTTCCTGTGGGCCGTTGTTTCGGCATTATATCCCGCAATATCATACGGAAAGGGTTCAAAGTTATCCTCATTTTCTAGACGTTTTGAATTTTGATTCAATTCACTTCCCATTCAGCTGGATGATGTAAAAAATTTGAGAAACTAAACAACCTCGCAATTAATTTGTACTGTATAAATGGTAAAAAGTTGCACCATTGTATTGTAATCAAAAGCGATAAAGAACCCATAAATCTTTAATACTTTCTGATCAGGCGGATGATACTGTATACCATTTCACATGGATTAAAAATATGTCAGCTTTATTTTCAAAACAGATATCAAAACATGGTCATAAGAACGTAATTTGTAACCGATGTTTGAATCATTTTGGTCTGATGTAGCTTTAGAAAAGCATTTAACATATTGCAGTCAACTTAATCAATGCTCTACTAGGCTTACCGAAGCGGAAATGAATTTACAGTTCAAAAATTTTGCATTCAGAAAAGGTGCCATTTGTCATTTATGCTGATTTAAAAGTATTTTAGAAAGTGTGCAAATGGTTTCGAAGGTAATATCATTTCACTCAAACACACACCTTTCAGTATTGCTTACTATTTGAAGTGTTCATATGATGATTCTTTATCAATTTATGGGAAAGGATTGCATTCAATGGTTTGTTAACGACTTCAAAGATGCATTGGGCTACCGAAATAATCAATCAAATTATTCCAATGGGTACTTTAAATTCAGTCAGGTTGGCAATTTGAAACCACGATTTGTACATTTGTCGGAAACCATTTACTAATTCTGATATAAATTAGAGACCATAATACTTCAGAGCATTTCGGGGCACACCGGTATGTAACCTAAACTATACAGACTCACATTCTGCCAGTTGTGTTCCATAATTTATCAGGTTATGATTCTCATTTCATCATTAGAGAATTGGCTAGTGTTCCCGGTTCGATTTCACTACTGCCCATAAACAAAGATTTCACAAAGGTAATGGAAAGCACCAAAATTAAGTTTAGATTTATTGACTCTTTCAGATTTATGAGCAGTAGTATTGAAAAGTTGTCAGACTATTTGGAGGATAGTAAAAAAATTATTTCCCGCGCTAGTTGCAATAATGAGGAGGAATTTTCTCTAGTAGTTCGCAAAGGTGTGTTTCCTTATGGGTATATTGATACGTGGGATAAATTAAACGAGACCACGCTCCCGCCCAAAGAAGCATTTTTCAGTCATCTTAATAATGAGGGAATCAGTGATGAGAGTTTTGCGCATGCGGTTAACGTTTGGAACAAATTTAGTATTAAATCGTTAGGGGAGTACTCAGATTTGTATTTAAAAACAGACGTTCTACTTTTAGCAGATATTTTCGAGAACTTTCGGCAAACTTGTATAAGTACTTACGAGCTTGATCCTCTGCATTATTATACAGCTCCCGGTTTAGCATTCGATGCTATGCTTAAAATTACACAAGTAAAGTTAGAATTATTTACAGACATTGATATGCTAATGTTTATTGAAAGAGGGATTAGAGGTGGTGTAGCTCAATGTTCAAATCGGTATGCTAAAGCTAACAATAAGTACATAGGGGAAAAATTTGATCCCACCTCCGAAAGTGTGTATTTAATGTACTACGACGTGAATAATTTATATGGAGCCGCCATGTCAGAATTTCTACCATTTGGCGATTTTTCTTTTGTTGATGAAGCTAATTTTGAAAGTTTAGATTTAATAAACCATCCTGATGATTCGGAAATTGGTTATATAGTCGAGTGTGATTTAGACTATCCTATAGAATTACATGAGAGTCACAGTAATCTACCGCTGGCACCCGAACATATGGTTCCACCACGCCTGATTCCAAAATGAAAAATTACTGCTTACCCTGTATCCAAAACGTAATTATGTAATTCATTACAGAAATTTAAAAGTATATTTAAAATATGGATTGAAGTTGGTAAAAGTACACCGTATATTACGTTTTAAACAGTCCCCGTGGTTAAAAAAATATATAGATTTAAATACAGCCATGCGTCAGCAATCTCAAAATGAATTCGATAAAAATTTCTATAAATTAATGATTAATAGTGTTTTCGGGAAGCTGATGGAAAATGTACGTAATCATAAGGGTATACGGCTAGTAACGAAATGGGAGGGTCGCTATGGTGCTCGTACATATCAAAACCAAATTTTCATAGTTGTACAATATTTGACAATGATATGCTCATCATTGAAATGAATAAGCCTGAAGTATATTTAAATAAACCTATATATGCGGGATTCACTGTTTTAGATGTTTCAAAAACCTTTTTATATAATTTTCATTACGGTTACACGCTACCCAAGTTCCATAATAGTGCTAAGCTCTTGTACACGGATACGGATAGTCTCATATCGCCTTTTCGGTTCCCGATGTCTATGAATGTTTAAAGAGGACATTGATAAATTCGATACATCTGATTATAGTCCGACAACATCTTTGGACTCCCATTAGTAAATAAAAGGTCCCCGGCTTAATGAAAGATGAAAATCATGGCAAAATTATGGTTGAATTTGTAGGACTTCGTGCAAAATGTGCTTACGCGGTTGATGAAAAGGTTGTACAAAAATCAAAGGGTTCTACGCAAGCAAGCGTGAGGCAGATCACGATTAATGATTATAAACAGGTTCTGTTTGATGGTGGCGTAATAAGGCGCTATCAACATCTCATAAGATCAAAGAAACATGATGTGTTTACCATTAAACAAAATAAAGTCATACTCAATCCTTATGACGATAAACGCTTAGTCAATTTTGATTTCACTGATACTAGACCCTGGGGGTACAACTTTCAGTAAACAATGAGCAGGAAGAACTGCAGTAGTGATCAAATCTACAGAAAGTACCTGAAGCGTTCTTTGCCCTCCCAGAAAGCTATCATTTATATTGAATATATTCAACATATTCCGGATGAGTGTTTTAGCTGGTAAACTCAAAGTGGCAAATGAAGTAATTATTAATACATTATTTGATAGAAAAATTAGCTTAGACAATACTGTTAAAAGTTTTCGAAATTGTACCGATAAAGGTTCGTTAACCTTTAATGATATAGATAGGATTTTAGATGACATGAATTTACCTTAAAATGTACATATACAAGTTATTATGGGTGATTCATTTGTGTGTACAAATGTTAGCTACAATATATTGTTTATAAAGACACTTTCTATAAGTGAATGTATTGAGACAGCAGCATATGCTAATTACAGTACCTCGCTATTTTAATTAGTATTATTAGAACAAAACATTACATATAAGTTCAACCATGGGAAAATGAGGAGCACCACAAAATTGGATTTTGATAACATTTAGAAAGGTGAAACAAATTCCTGCTTGCGATGGACATGTGGACCAGATTCTGGAATGCGGCAATCCAGTAGTTTAAACGATTATAGAAATACTTTAGGTTTACTATATAAAATGATGTAATATTTAAAAAATACAATTATAATTTTTATGTGGTTTTAATTCATCTGAAAGTTACAAACAATCCTATAACATATTATAAAACAAATCGTCTTTATTGATCCATGATCTTTCTTGCGGTTTGTGCAATTCATTGACGAGTTGTAATTTGGATATGGTCCACAATTTCTGTTGATGTAGTTTGTCCTCCAACCCTAGATAAGCGTTAAAGTTCCCTTTAACAGCTTTCTGAACTGCTTGCAGACAAAATCAAGGTATCCTTTACTTTAGCATCACCATCTTCTTCCGGATCCGCCAACTGGGTCAAACGGTTTCATCCAAATTCAACCTTGTTGATAAATAGTATTTCTTGGTGATGACATCTTGAGGATTTATGGGTTAGCAACATTGCTGAGTCTCTTATTCTCGATATCGAATTGATTATCGTCAATAAGTTGAAACTGAGGGGTTAATTTAAATTGATACTAGGCATGTGACCGTCCAAATTTACCAAGAGGCAATTTAGTTATGATATCGACATCAATGCATTCTGATTTATATTGTTCAGAAAACTAATGTTTGGTCTTTCAATGTATCCATCTACATAATTCCTCTACAATTGATATTATATCATTTAGTAAAAGAAGTAAACTCGATTTGGAGTGTTTGTGAAAACAAAATGATGAAGCTGCATTGAATATGTAAAATAGTGTAGTAAAACATGAAATTTAGGATGAGTTTAAATGCATATTACCTCAACGCTTTTACAAGCATTTTAAAGACGCTGTGATTTATAAGTATCTCACAATTGTTAGGTTTAAGTAACTGCTTTCTATCCTTTGAATTCACTAGATTTAAATCGGTTCATTCATAATAAACAGATCATATAAACCTGGAGTCCCTTTATACGTGACACCATTGATGATCATATCCTTTCCTTTAATTGTGATGGGGTATTAATTGTCCATTTGTCAGTTTTATCATAGTGGACTGTAAGTGTGATCAATAACACCTTAAGGATCACTCATAATACGTTCAACAAAACGAGGTAATTCTAAACTCACTGCATAAACGTTCCAAATTTTCACTATACCAAAATTGAATTTATCTTAATTAATAAACCACATAAATCGAAACTTTTATTAGTTAGGTACTATATAAACCATAGAAAAAACACATGTAATTATGTCACAAAAGTATAGGTACTGTATATAAACCATAGAAAAAACACATAGTGAACTAGGCCGATTCTGGACCAGTTCAAGGTCACTCGCCCTCTGGTGGTGAAAACGTAAGCTTTTCACATTTTTGGAATTTGAAACTGCTATGTGTTGCGCTGTTCTTTGTTTAGTATACATGCAAAAAATTGGAATTTTGGGTAAAGGACTAAAGTGTTATGATTTATTCATTTGTGCAAGTTTCAACTTTTCTGTACATACTAACTACAAACTTTTCACCACCAGAGGGCAGTGACCTTGAACTGGTCCAGAATTAGTATACCTACTATGTGTTTTTTTTTATGGTTTATATACAGTACCTATACTTTTTTGGACATAATTACATGTGTTTTTTTCTATGGTTATATATAGTACCTATACTAATAAAAGTTTGATTTATGTGGTTTATTAATTAAGATAAATTCCAATTTTAGTATAGTGAAAAATTTGGAACGTTTATGCAGTGAGCTGTAAATTACCTCTTTGTATGTTGAACGTATTATGAGTGATCAAGGTTTATTGATCACACTTACGGAGTCCACTTGATACCAAATGACAAATGGACAATTGGTAATATCATCAAATTAAAGGAAAGGATATGAATCATGGTGTCACGTATAAAGGGACTCCAGGTTTATATGATCTGTTTATTAGAATGAACCGATTTAAATCTAGTGAATTCAAAGGATAGAAAGCAGTTACTAAACCTAAAATTGTGAGATACTTATAACAATACACAGCAGCGTCTTCTTTGAAATACTTGTAAAGCGTTGAGGTAATATGATTAAACTCATCCTCCCAAAATTTCATGTTTTACTACACTATTTTACATATTGCTAAACGCAGCTTCATCATTTTGTTTTCCTATAACACTAAATCAGTTTTACTTTTTACTTCAAATGATATAATATCAATTGTAGAGGAATTGTATGTAGATGGATACATTGAAAGACCAAACATTAGTTTTCTGAACAATATAAATCAAAACATTGATGTCGAATATCATAACAAATTGCTGGTAAATTTGGATACATGCCTAGTATCAATTTAAGAAATTAATCAGTTTCAACTTATTGACGATAATCAATTCGATATCGAGAATAAGAGACTCAGCAATGTTGTAACCCCATAAATCCTCAAGATGTCATCACCAAGCAATACTATTTATCAACAAGGTTGAATTTGGATGGAAACCGTTTGACCCATTGATCCAAGAAGATGGTGATGCTAGAAGTAAAGGATACCTTGATTTTGTCTAAGAGTTCAGAAAGCTGTTAAAGGGAACTTTAACGCTTATCTAGGGTTGGAGGACAAACTACATCAACTTAAAGAAATTGTGGACCATATCCAAATTACAACTCGTCAATGAATTGCACAAACCCGCAAGAAAGATCATGGATCAATAAAGACGATTTAGTTTTATAATATAGTTATAGGGATTGTTTGTAACTTTAGATGAATTAAAACCACATAAAAATTATAATTGTATTTTTTTTTTAAATATTACATCATTTTATATAGTAAACCTAAAGTATTTCTATAATCGTTTAAACTACTGGATTGGCATTCCAGAATCTGGTCCACATGTCCATCCAAGCAGGAATTTGTTTCACCTTTCTAAATGTTATCCAAAATCCAATTTTGTGGTGCTCTCATTTTCCCATGGTTGAAACTTATATGTAATGTTTTGTTCTAATAATACTTTAATTAAAATAGCGAGGTACTGTAATTAGTATATGCTGCTGTCTCAATACATTCACTTATAGAAAGTGTCTTTATAAACAATATATTGTACGCTAACATTTGTCACACAATGAATCACCCATAATAACTTGTATATGTACATTTTAAGGTAAATTCATGTCATCTAAAATCCTATCTATATCATTAAAGGTTAACGAACCTTTATCGGTACACAATTTCGAAAACTTTTAACAGTATTGTCTAAGCTAATTTTTCTATCAAATAATGTATTAATAATTACTTCATTTGCACACTTTGAGTTTACACCAGCTAAAACACTCATCCGGAATATGTTGCAATATATTCAATATAAATGTATAGCTCTGGGAGGGCAAAGAACGCTTCAGGTACTTTCTGTAGATTTGATCACTACTGCAGTTCTTCCTGCTCATTGTTTACTGAAAGTTGTACCCCCAGGGTCTAGTATCAGTGAAATCAAAATTGACTAAGCGTTTATCGTCATAAGGATTGAGTATGACTTTATTTTGTTTAATGGTAAACACATCATGTTTCTTTGATCTTATGAGATGTTGATAGCGCCTTATTACGCCACCATCAAACAGAACCTGTTTATAATCATTAATCGTGATCTGCCTCACGCTTGCTTGCGTAGAACCCTTTGATTTTTTTACAACCTTTTCATCAACCGCGTAAGCATACATTTTTGCACGAAGTCCTACAAATTCAACCATAATTTTGCCATGATTTTCATCTTTCATTAAGCCGGGGACCTTTTTATTTACTAATGGGAGTCCAAAGATGTTGTCGGGACTATAATCAGATGTATCGAATTTATCAATGTCCTCTTTAATACATTCATAGATATCGGGAACCGAAAAGGCGTATATGAGACTATCCGTATCCGTGTACAAGAGCTTAGCACTATTATGGAACTTGGGTAGCGTGTAACCGTAATGAAAATTATATAAAAAGTTTTGAAACGTCTAAAACACTGAATCCGCATATATAGGTTTATTGAAATATACTTCAAGCTTATTCATTTCAATGATGAGCATATCATTGTCAAATATTGTACAACTATGAAAATTTGGTTTTGATATGTAAGCACGAGCACCATAGCGACCCTCCCATTTCGTTACTAGCCGTATATCCTTATGATTACGTACATTTTCCATCAGCTTCCCGAAAACACTATTAATCATTAATTTATAGAAATTTTATCGAATTCATTTTGAGATTGCTGACGCATGGCTGTATTTAAATCTAATATTTTTTAACCACGGGACTGTTTAAAACGTAATATACGGTGTACTTTTACCAACTTCAATCCATATTTTAAATATACTTTTAAATTTCTGTAATGAATTACATAATTACGTTTTGGATACAGGGTAAGCAGTAATTTTTTCATTTTGGAATCAGGCGTGGTGGAACCATATGTTCGGGTGCCAGCGGTAGATCACTGTGACTCTCATGTAATTCTATAGGATAGTCTAAATCACACTCGACTATATAACCAATTTCCGAATCATCAGGATGGTTTATTAAATCTAAACTTTCAAAATTAGCTTCATCAACAAAAGAAAAATCGCCAAATGGTAGAAATTCTGACATGGCGGCTCCATATAAATTATTCACGTCGTAGTACATTAAATACACACTTTCGGAGGTGGGATCAAATTTTTCCCCATGTACTTATTGTTAGCTTTAGCATACCGATTTGAACATTGAGCTAACCACCTCTAATCCCTCTTTCAATAAACATTAGCATATCAATGTCTGTAAATAATTCTAACTTTACTTGTGTAATTTTAAGCATAGCATCGAATGCTAAACCGGGAGCTGTATAATAATGCAGAGGATCAAGCTCGTAAGTACTTAAACAAGTTTGCCGAAAGTTCTCGAAAATATCTGCTAAAAGTAGAACGTCTGTTTTAAATACAAATCTGAGTACTCCCTAACGATTTAATACTAAATTTGTTCCAAACGTTAACCGCATGCGCAAAACTCTCATCACTGATTCCCTCATTATTAAGATGACTGAAAATGCTTCTTTGGGGAGCGTGGTCTCGTTTAATTTATCCCACGTATCAATATACTCATAAGGAAACACACCTTTGCGAACTACTAGAGAAAATTCCTCCTCATTGTTGCAACTAGCGCGGGAAATAATTTTTACTATCCTCCAAATAGTCTGACAACTTTTCAATACTACTGCTCATAAATCTGAAAGAGTCAATAAATCTAAACTTAATTTTGGTGCCTTCCATTACCTTTGTGAAAGAGATATATCTTTTGTTTATGGGCAGTAGTGAAATCAACCGGGAACACTAGCCAATTCTCTAATGATGAAATGAGAATCATAACCTGATAAATTATGGAACACAACTGGCAGAATGTGGGAGTCTGTATAGTTTAGGTTACATACCGGTGCGCTGCCCCGAAATGCTCCTGAAAGTGATTATGGTCTCTAACTTTTATATCAGAATTAGTAAATGGTTTCCGACAAATGTGACAAATCGTGGTGCTTTCAAATTGCTCAACCTGACTGAGACTTAAAGTACCCATTGGAACAATTTGATTGATTATTTCGGTAGCCCAATGCGCAATACTTTGAAGCTCGTTAACAAACCATTGAATGCAATCCTTTCCTCTATAAAGCCTAAATCGAGATAAAGAATCATCATATGAACACTTCAAATAGTAAGCAATACTGAAATGTGTGTGTTTGGAGTGAAATAGAGTATTGCCTTCGAAACCATTTGCACACTTCTCTAAAATACTTTCTAAATCAGCATAAATGACAAATGGCACCTTTTCTGAATGCAAAATTTTGAACTGTAAATTCATTTCCGCTTCGGTAGGCAGCCTAGTAGAGCATTGATTAAGTTGACTGCAATATGTTAAATGCTTTTCTAAAGCTACATCAGACCAAAAATGATTCAAACATCGGTTACAAATTACGTTCTTATGACCATGTTTTGATATCTGTTTTGAAAATAAAGCTGACATATTTTTAATCCATGTGAAATGGTATACAGTATCATCCGCGGCCTGATCAGAAAGTATTAAAAGATTTATGGGTTCTTTATCGCTTTGCTGATTACTCAATACAAGTGGTGCAACTTTTTTACCATTTATACAGTACAAATTAATTGCGAGGTTGTTTAGTTTCTCAAATTTTTTTACATCATCCAGCTGAATGGGGAAGTGAATTGAATCAAAATTCAAAACGTCTAGAAAATGAGGATAACTTTGAACCCTTTCCGTATGATATTGCGCGGGATATAATGCCGAAACAACGGCCCACAGGAAGCAAAACTCATCGTTATTTTTAACATTAACAACAGCATGCTTTACTTCTATGAAGCGTGGAACTTTAAAACATAAGTTGAACAACCGCCTCTAAATGGGACATAGCTAGTAATATTTACTTTTAAATGTAAGACTTCATGTACTGCCCAACCGGAATCCCTTTCGGAAAACTCCTCTAATTTTATCCGTAACTTATCATACACGTTTTCATTGTACCAGACACGTATATTGGTTGAAATATCAATAACGCAATTTTTTTGTGGCAAAAGTCTTCAACTCAATACTATGATTTTGGGGTTGCATGAAATTACAACCCAACACCACATTTACCTTTAGCATAGATTGCCTTAACGTTAATTTCACCTTACGTGCAAAACTATTATATGTGTTTAGTAAAAATATCAAAGGGTCCTTAATGTTTGATATATTGATTATAATTCCTGTTAGCAACCTACCATTGAAACATGAGTCTAGGGGGTACCAACGTAATTCATGCATACCTTTGTTATTGACAATTCCACTACCAACTTTCCCTGAAGCGTTCTGTAACCGTCTCAATCTAACCAGATAGCACTTGAGCAATGCTAAATTGCTCTCAAGCTTAAGCAAGCTTTCATTGGTCTCATAATAAATTTTATGTTTAATTATATCTTGCAATAGCTTGATATTGGTGTTAACTATACGGATGTGCCTGGCAAATTCCTTTTTTGTTTTGAATAAGGGAACAATGCGCTTTGTTAAACTAACCATCTCACTACTACTTGGCATACTCATAGCTAGCAATATGAAGCACACACGTAACAATGAACTTTTAACAAATTGCTCTTCACAACGGTTCTAGTCACGATTGTAAAAATATGATGCACAGACAGATTAAGCAATAATAGTTACTCTTTACGTTTCTCTTTAATTTCATAAGCTACGATTCAGCCAAAACAATGACTCGTCTTTGTTCTTTTACCTTGAAAATTGTTAGCATAGACTTTGAACCGTTGAACAATGCATCGTCTTTGTTATTGATTTCCTAGAATTGAGATAACAATTTATTTTTATAACTCGATCAGAAGAATGAATCGCTTTTGTTCTTTTACCTTGAAAATTGTAAGCATAGACTTTGAACCGTTGAACAATGCATCGTCTTTATTCATGATTTCTCGGAATTTCATAAGCTACGATTCAGCCAAAACAATGACTCGTCTTTGTTCTTTTACCTTGAAAATTGTAAGCATAGACTTTGAACCGTTGAACAATGCATCGTCTTTGTTATTGATTTCCTAGAATTGAGATAACAATTTATTTTTATAACTCGATCAGAAGAATTAATCGCTTTTGTTCTTTTACCTTGAAAATTGTAAGCATAGACTTTGAAGCGTTGACAATGGATCGCCTTTATTCTTGATTTCCTAGAATTGAGATTACAATTTATTTTTAAAATAACGGAACAATGGATCGTCTTTGTTCATTTCTCAGAGGTGTGACCTTGTAAACATAAACTTTAAATCGTTGACAATGGATCGTCTTTGTTCTTGAAAACTGATTTCTCAGAATCGAAGTGTATTTAGATAGCAATCTATTTTTATAAATCAACCAGAACAATGAATCGTCTTTGTTCATTTCTCATGTAACCTTTGAAAATTATAAGCATAGACTTTGAACCGTTGACTATGCATCGTCTTTGTTATTGATTTCTTAGAATTGAGATAACAATCTATTTTTTAGAAATTATAGCGGAACAATGAATCGTCTTTATTCTTTTGCCTTGAAAATTATAAGCATAGACTTTGAACAATGGACTCCCTTCTTGATTTCCTGGAATTGAGATGTGGAATCTATTTTCGACCTGAACAATAGATCGCCTTTTTCGGGGGAAACGGTTGCGAAACAGCTATCTGTTTTGGGAAACGGAACCCCTGTTTTTAGGAAACGGCTACCTGTTTTTAGGAAACGGCTACCTGTTTTAGGAAACGGACCCCCTGTTTTAGGAAACGTCTACCTGTTTAGACCACTTGAGGGGGCGTGGCTTTGAAACATGCATAGAGTTGCTTGAGACTGAGGGTAATGACTTTGAGGATACAGCTGATGTGTACGATAACCTACAAAACAATGGATCGTCTTTGTTCTCTCATGTGGCCTTGTAAACATAGACTTTCAAGCGTTGACAATGCATCGTCTTTGTTCTTGCTTTCCTTGAATTGAGATAACAATCTATTTTTAGAATAACGGAACAATAGATAGTCTTTGTTCTTTCATGTGGCCTTGAAAGCATAGACTTTGAACCGTCGGCTTGAACAATCGGCTTGAATCATCTTTGTTCTTGATTTCCTAGAATTTCAGAAGCTATGACTCAGCCAAAACAATAGATCGTCTTTGTTCTCTCATGTGGCCTTGAAAGCATAGACTTTAAACAATGGACCCCCTTTGTTCTTGATTTCTCAGAATAGGACGTGGCCTTGAAACATGCATAGACTTGCTTGAGACTGAGGGCAATGACCTTCAGGACTATAATGACCTTGAATCGGGGACCTCGAAGAGGCAGGCTTACCAACCACATAACCTTGAAGAGAGTTACACACCTGTGGTCTTCAGCTACCCCTTGAAATAGGCAATGTTACCGACCTTGAAATCTAGTAACTTTTCTGGTGACTTTTTCCTAGATCTGGTGACAAATCTAGTGACAAAAGTGGATCAGAATCGGCATAGCTATACTACTTACGATCCCTTGTTGAAGCTGCTTACAGAGACCACCAGAGCATTCAATTACAAGCAATGCAATCTGGCTGTGTTTCTGGACATTAAGCCAGCATTTGACAGGGTCTGGCACTCCGCTCTCCTGCACAAGATCCGTAACTTCAACATTCCCGACCACTTCTCCAAACTCCTGCTCTCGTACCTGACCAATCGGTCAGTTCGGATCAAAGTAGGTAAAACCTTCTCAGAGCCTTTCCAACCTACAGCAGACGTACCGCAAGGTTCCGCCTTAGCCCCAGATCCTCTACATTATTTTCGCATCCGACATTCCGGAAGTCACACACCCCGGAGTGGTCGTTGCGCAGTTTGCCGATGACACCGCCTTCTGGACGGTTAATCGCATCAGCGAAACGGCCTCCCGCCTCACATCCACCGTTCGGAATATTTCCAACTGGGCGAATAGGTGGAGTCTCCGCCAATCCCACCAAAACCCAAACAATCCTCTTCCGACATCCTAATCACACCGAAGATAGGTTCCCAAAGCTTGCCTCCAGTAATGTTTCACTCGCCCTTAACCAAGAAAGACTCACACTCCAAGATGAAGTCACCTACCTAGGAATCCTCTTTACTAGTACTCTCAATTGGCTCCCCGATGTAAAAAAATACTCAATAGGATTAGAAACCGCGCAAACCTATTGGGCACCCTCCGGGGTAAAATTAGAGGTTGCCACCCTAAAATACTTTAACACACCTACAAAACATACATCCACCCTGTAATGGATTTCCGAGCACCCATATACACCAATATAAACCCCAATCACCTTTCCTGTATTGCAGCCTGTGAACGCCGAATTTTTAGACGCATACATAGGTTACCACTCAGGTACCCTAGTGACCTCACAACACAACACGCCAACATACCTCCAATCACACACAGAATCCAAACACTTCAGAAAAACATCGCGCATAAAAGAATTTTCGGCGACACTATCCCAACTAAAGAAATCCTTACCACTCCCCAATTCCAACGAAGAAAACCAAAATTAAAATTCAAGCATCCCCGCGATCCTTACACAACTCTTTGACGACCTCCCCAAGGAGATATAAGAATCCCTAGATGACATCCCATACGCCCTTCGCATCCCCCCGTCTATTCCATGACGACCTAGCATGGAACCGGACAATTAATCGGATTAAACCACACTAAGCGCGCTACACCCCACTAAACAACACACGCACACACTTAAACCAATTAACTCATTATTAAATATTCAATTAAATCTAAATCTTTTTTCTTTTTTTTTACACCAAAAATAACCACATGTCATGATTGTAAAGTATACAACAACACAAAGCATCGCAATACCAACAAGCATGGATTGACCAGAGCTGAAGAGGCGAAGGACTTGTGAACAGTCTACGATTAAGATATACAAATATATATATATATATATATATATATATATATATATATATATATATATATATATATATATATATATAAAAGTTAATAACGGCTGTATAAGTTTAATGTAATTTTGTTTAAATATAGTATAACAGGGATGCAGCCTAAATTAAATTGACAACTGTTTATACATCAATTTAAAAGCTTTCGGAAATATTTATTCCTTCTTCAGTCAAAACTAAAATGATAAATACAATAATAAATAAATATAACATTATTGCTTACTGTATTGGCAAACACAAAGAAATTAAATACTATTGAAATGTAATATGATTATGACAACTAAAACTGTAACTATAACGATTAACAACAAGGGAATACGTATAAATTTTTTTTGTTAACAATGCAATCTGTGGTTAATTATTAAAATATTTGAATATATAACACTTAAATTTTGAGTATCAGTTTTTTTGTTTAATGCGTTAGGTTCTCTATTAATATAAAGCATTTCTAAAATAATTATTTCAAACGTTTATTTTTACTTTTCATGAAAAAACCTCATACAAGGTAGACGGTAACGGGAATCGAACCCATTACCTCCCGAATGCTAGGCAGGTCGTGTCACCACTACGCTACCAGCTCGGTTCTAGTTAGCAACGTTTTGCCTCACCATTACGGTCGCAAGGGGTTAAACAGTAGATTATCACATTATTTGTAGAAGCTTGACATTTTTGAGCTTATATGCATGCGTCTCGGAGCCAAAATAAACGAGAAATGGCCAACTTCTGCACCGAATATAATAAACTATTTTTTCTTCAAGCATAATCTGCATTTTCCATTAGAAATATTGAGTACTCTGTGAATTGTACCGAAATTGATTGACTTTGGGAAATGAGAAATGTCAAAATCAAGTCATATGTTAGTAAATGACAAATGTCAAAATAAAATGGAAACAACCAACAGATTTCTGTATAATGTTGAAGGTACAATTTCATCCATTTGATATCCTATTACGATCATTGGATTTTCGTTACTAGTACAATATATGTTTTGCATGAATGTAGTACATACTTTCTGAGATAATCGCGCAAGCCTAATCAACGGTGTAGTGCATTTTTTCATAGGAAAAATTACTTCTACACTTGACCCATCAAAATGGCATTTATACGTCAGGCAGCTATATCAAGAACAGCATGATTCAATGCCGCTTGAAGAAAAAGTTATTTTTTATCCTAGGGACTAAAATTCATACTTCAATCCATAGAAACAGGGTGAAGCAACATACTTAATCTCAGAATGACAAAAAATTATTTTGTATCTTTTAATTACCACTGCACGTTGGAAGGTCGTATGTTGTTCTGCAAGTATTAAAAAATAGATTGTATTATTATCTTAAAAATTATAACAGACAAAATACACTCGCGTACCACATAAAATTAACCGTACGCGTTTCAATAGCTACGCTATCACCATCAGCGGTCGACTAGGGCGAACTAAAGAAAATTTCTAATATATGTGTTATCAGCGAGTAACGCTTCGTTGCTTATCGATTAAAAGTGAAAGTGAAATTTTAATGAGTTCTGAGTAGCCTAAATGTCCTTGATCGTCATTATTTATTAGAATTTGTTTGTTTTTGAAGATCTCTAAACTTTCATAACAATTAAGTTCGTACTTATTACTAACATGTTTGATTAAGGATACCTTACGTACTACATGGTTTTTATCAAACAAATGTAGGGCTACGGCAGACTTGTCCCTACGTTTGTAACCTATATGAGCTAAATGTTCTTTAAAGCGAATTTTGGTAGGTCCTTTAGCTTGACCCACATATATTTGTTCACAATTTTTACAATTAATGTTATAAGTTCACGACCTATCCTGTGTATCCACTTGATCTTTTGGATTTCCTAAACGAGTTTTCAAACTATTATCTGAAGTGGTGACCGTTTTCAAATTAATTTTGATCTGTGAACCAAACAGTTAAAAGCCGCGAGTTTATGCTATCTACAGTGATTTGAGTCATTCGTTATGAATCTTTTAGTGCTAGTTTCCTTACGACAAATATCTATATCCAGTTTACTACCATCTCTTGTTACCAGAGTACCAAGTTCCAAATGGTGTTGTTTTAAAACAGCTTCTAATATTCTAAGGTTTTATCTATTGGAACGCTCGGAAACAATGAACAAACGTCTAATGAGACTAAAATTTCATCTTCTATAAGTTTAATGTTTTTAATTTTATCAATAAATCCATACGAATTTAACACACTGAAGTTGGGCTGCTGGTAGGAGAGGTTATGAGATTAACTATATAACCATTTGGACAGCAGATAAGTAGGTGGATTAACACCAGAAACAATGGCTCACGTAGTATTACCTGGTTTATGAATCTTAGGCAACCAATACATTTTAGGTACTACCGGATTGCATACCGTTAGTCGAAACCTAAGAGAGTCATCCACAACTCTTTTACATGCTAATAAAATCTTCCTAGTTGAAGTAATCATTTTAGGAAGAGGATCTTTGGTAATGACTGAAAAAGCACCTGAGTCTAAGAGTTCTTTGGCTGAAGAAAACTAATCCACTTTGTTTAAAATGACTATTTGATTGCGTTCATTTGCTTTGAGATAAAAACCATTTTTATTTTTAAGATCTTTAACAATTCGAAGTTCTGAATGATTTAAATTAAATTTTGACTCCTGTTTGACATTTTCCGAAATTTGAATTTTACTGGCTTGTCTAACATATTTTTTGCAACTTTTATCCAATGATTTAATCAAACTTTCTATACCTACTATGATTTTATCCAACGGAGGTTTGTTAAAATTAAGATTATATTTCAAACCTTGATTTAACAAATCTATTTCTTCTTTGGTCTCAGAAGATTTGTTAATAACGATATTTTCGTTTGTGGCATTACCATTTTGCTTGACTTGTTTGTTGGGTCGACATAATTTTGACAATTTATTCTGATTATTATAAGTTTTTGTTATGAACGAATAAGTTCAAAGGTAAATATGTAATTAAAAATTATTATTAATTTTATTAAATACATAAATAAAAAGTTTACCTCGAGTAGGATTTGAACCTATGACCTGTACTTTGCTAGAGTACCGCGCTAACCAACTGCGCCATCAAGGTTCAAGTCCCAATCGATGTAAATTTTGTCTTTATGTGTGTAGAACTGATGTAAATTCTAAATATAATGAGATTACAAAAAAATTACTTATATTAATGGGATGTGAGCCTGCAATATCGCAAGGATTCACACATACCAAAGCAACTTGACTAATATTAAATTATTATAAGTTTTTGTTATGAACGAATAAGTTCAAAGGTAAATATGTAATTAAACATTATTAATTTATTCTGATGTATAAATCTTTTAGCAATCACTGTATGATCAACTACCTCATTCAAGTGATGCACACAAAGTAGGCCACTCATCAAATTCATTAGAATTTAAACCTGCTACGAGTTTTAAATGTAAGTCATAAGCCTCTAATCTAACATTGTTAGTTTCGAATAATAACACTTAATTTCTAAATCTATCCATTTCCGCTTGGAAAATTCAAGCGACTTGTTACCTGCATATGAATTTGAATTACAACCAACAATTATAAAATGTGTAAAAACATATAACCTACGGCAATATTTTTTTTATGTCAATATCTTAGTCGTAATTTTAAAATATCTGTGCCTCAACTTTGACCGGGAAGCCATCTCCCTTGAAAAATCTGGAACACTGGAACTGTGGCAGGATTTGTAATAAACAAAATACAGCCACGTACCATACAAAATTAAAAAACACCGCACACGTTTCAATAGTTACGCTATTATTGTCAGCGGTCGACTAGGGCGAACTAAAGAAAATTTCTAATATATATATACCATCAGCAAGCAACGCTTCCTTGCTTACCTGGTGAAAGTGAAAGTGAGAGTTATGAAAGTTTAATGAGTTCTGAGTAGCCTAAAAGAATTTGTTTGTTTTTGACGATCTCTAAACTTTCATAACAATCAAGTTCGTGCTTATTACAAACATGTTTGATTAAAGATATCTTATTTACTACCTGTGTATCCACTTTATCTTTTGGATTGCCTAAAAGTGTTTGCAAACTATTATCTGAAGTAGTGACTGTTTTCAAATTAATTTTGGGAAAGATTTTAGATAGACCTTTTGTATAAGCAGGATAACTTTACGTACTTTATTTCTACTTGTTCTCTAGCGCTATCTAATGTAGTTACGTTCTTGGTCCTCATCCTATGGGTTTGTTTCCTAACCATATTCATAAGCACTTCATCTGAAAACCTATTGTATGCAGAAATTTCTTTAATAGTGCGCAACTCTTTATTATAATTTCGAACTAAAAGACGAAAAATTAAGCAATCTATGAACCAAAAAGTTAGAAGCCGCGGGTTTATGCTGTCTACAGTGATACAGTGGTTATGCATTTTTTAGTGCTAGTGTCCTTACGATAAATATCTATATCAAGTTTACTACCAAAAATAATTGTTAAAATTATTTAATTTCTTTTCATCTCCACTTTGTAGGTTGGAAGGTCGTGTCTTGTTTCACGCCCGATACAACAATTCACAGTATTCCTTTTCTCGGTATCCTACGTTATTTATTGAATATTCTCTGTTAGATTGGAGAAATATCTCACAACAAAACGAAATACAAAATCTGTAACATATCTTTCTAAGAAGTATAATTAGGTAATATTGGCCATTTACCTGTCCACTGATGTTATTGATGTATGTTTTGTGTAAAAATCGAGGTAAATGTTTATATTTTTATTTTTGGAGTCAATTGTAATAATAGTAGTTTTCGTAGTACATAAACTGCATACTGTGTGACAATTTTTTCTTGATATCTTAATAGCACTTGATATAAAGTTCATTCGTTTAACTTATCCCGATGACGTCATGTATGCATTAAATCACGAAATGACCGTCGTCTGTAATTTAAAACAAAAATATGAGCACTGATACCAACCTTTCCACAGAATAACTTTCCTTTATTTCCTTATCACGTTGATTGAGGTTACGTACGCTCGCCGGTTGGTTTTGTTTCTTCGTTTATTCATTCCTTCTTGAGTTAATATTGTAAAAGATCGGTTCTTTTCAGAACCACATTACTTTCTATTGTTCCTTTAAGATAAAGATTAATTCGTTTTACAGAAAGAGATAACATTTATGTTTTCATTTGTAGCACATCAACATGCCTCGTAGGTCAATTACCGTAGACGAATTGATCCATAACTTAGTACGATATTTTACGCTTGCCTCCTTACCACTGTCAATGTAACCCAATAGAAATGGTATGGGGAATAAGCAAAACTTATTGTGATAAACACATTGGAAGAGATGGTTATGGGGATGATAATGTCAAACAGATGTGGAAAGAAGCGTTAGAAACAGTTTCACCTTCGGTTTGGTTAAAAACGATTAAACATGCAGAAGCTGAAATTCTAAAGTCTTGGGAACAAGAAAAAGTTTATGATGTCCAAGTAAATCCAATTATTATAAATCCAAACGATAACACAGATACAGAAGATGAAGTGTAGTGTACATTTAATTTCTTGTTTTTAATTGAATTCTTAACGCAAACAGTTTACTCCAAAAACTTAATAATAATCTATAATAATTATAATAATAACATATAATGTATGTTATTGTACATTAACATTATAATTTATAACAATAAATTATTTTCAACACAGTCATGTTTAAATGTGAATGGACAAATTTACGTTTTATTACATTATTGGTTATATTGTGTTTGAAACGATACTTTGAATAAGTTTAACCCTTAAGAACAGACGGGAGTCAGACTGACTCCTCTTCCTTATGTCGCATCCATTTTAATTTTATTAGTTCACTTTTCCCCCACCGTATTCTTAGTATCCTATAACGAGGCGTTCATCAGTACGTATACAGCGTTTGAGGAAGAAACATCTACTTTATATATATATATATATATATATATATATATATATATATATATATATATATATCTTTTTAGTAAAAGTTCATAAAGAAGTACGCGTCGGAGTCAGATTGACTCTTGACTGGGTCAACAGGTAAGAAATTTATTTTGTTTTTCATAGCTAATTTATATTAAATTATTTTAATTTTTTAAAAAGAAGACGTCAAATAATGGTATTGCAACTATTACAATATTATTAGAAATTGTTATATGAGCATTTTATTCCCTTTTAGATAAATATGTCTTATTCGCTACCTAAGAGAGTTCGTCCATCCGATCCAAGTTTTGAGGAAGTTGTTCTTGAGTGGTTCAATGCTGAATCAGAGGGAGATGATGATCCAGCAGACAGCGATGCTGATGCAATTTGTTCAGAACATAGCAGTGATAGCGAGGTATCAAGTTTGAGTAGTCGTGATGAAGATGATCAAGATGAAACATTTGGAGGTAATGATTCAAACTTCTACTATAATAAACCTAAAAGTTTTAAGTGGTCTAGAACGCCTCTTACCAGCAAATACGCTAAAACACCGCCGTATAATATAATAAAACTACCTGGAATTCGACCAAAACATAAGCAGCCGAGAACTGAAAAGGAGACTTGGTCCCGTTTATTTTCTGATGATATTTTAAATATTATAATAAAATATACAAATATAAAGTTGTTGGAAGAACGCCAGAAATATAAAGATCAAACAAAATCAGATCTTCGTGATATAGATTTAGTTGAATTACGTGGATTTTTGGGGTTACTAATTTACACCGCTGTCTTCCGTTCTAATCACGAAAACGTTAGATCATTATTTGTTACTGACGGTACCGGCCGCAACATATTTCGTTGTGTTATGAACTCTAATAGATTTGTAAGTTTATTACAGTGTCTCAGATTTGATGATTGGACCACGAGAGATGCGAGAAAGAAAGATGATCCAGCAGCTGCTATATCGGAAATTTTCAATAAATTTGTGGATAATTGTCAAGATATGTATTATCTAGGTTCTTCAACCTGCATTGATGAGATGCTAGTAAGTTTTCGGGGAAGATCACGGTTCAAGGTTTATATGCCAAATAAACCGGCAAAGTATGGATTGAAGATCATGGCATTGACTGATGCGAGGACCACATATTTCTATAACGGTTACATTTACTGTGGTAAAAATTCTGATGGCCTAACTCTTTCGGAAGAGGAACGAAAAATGCAGATTCCAACTCAAGCCGTTTTACGCTTAGTGAAACCTATAATAGGGTCCAATGGAAATATTACAGCTGACAATTGGTTCAGCTCTTTACAAGTATTAGAGGAGCTGCGGAAAAGAAATCTAACCTACGTTGGCACCTTGAAGAAAAACAAATCAGAAATTCCATTAAATTTTTTGCCAAAGAGGGACAAACCTGTTAGAAGCTCTATGTATGGGTACACAAAGAATGCAACTTTGCTTTCTTTTGTTCCCAAAAAGAATAAATCCGTGTTACTTATTTCTTCCATGCATTCCAGATTATCGAACGATACTGATAGTAAACCGGAGATAATTCAGTATTATAATAAAACTAAAAGTGGAGTTGATAGTCTGGATGAGAAATGTGCTATCTGCTGTTCGGGTCGTCGGACACGAAGATGGCCCATGGCAATTTTCTACCGTGTTTTAGATATAAGCACTGTAAATGCGTATATTTGTAACGGTATAAACGGGTGGTAGAACGGGATTACAGATAAATTGGCCTTTTTGCCCCGACTAGCCAGCGTATGGGTGTAGGTCAGATGTTAAAAAAAAATTGCACATCCAGAATAGTAAATCTTACGTAAGTCAAAATAGGGGATGAAGACAAAATCAATTCGGTAAGGGCGCCAGAATGTTTAGTAGTCAAAATAGGTCGTCGTGCCAAAATTACGAGTACATAGCGTGTCTAAACATACAAAAAACATACGCTTACCTATCCGCAATCAATCCCAGGTGTGCTGGACAGCAACTCAGCAAACTACCTGAAATCGGGCTTCAAAAAAACACTGCACGCTTGTAAAATAAAAGCGTGATAAACACTCAATAACGTTACGTTAATACACCTCAGTGTAATAAATTAGGCATTAAATAATAATCAAAACAAAACAACAACAAAAAATAATAAGCTATAGAATGAACTCTAAACTGAATTAATATTCAACTAAAAATCAAATAAAATACCAAATATTAGTAACGCTATTACTCAATAAAACAAAAAAACTAACTTCGTTACGTTGAAAACTAAAACGCCGGTAATTTGTAATTTGCAAAAAAAAAACTCTTATGTAACACAAAAGGGTTTCCATAGAAATTAAACACATTTATAAAACCTAACAAACTATAATAAAAATGATAAATATAAAAAAATGTAAACATACGATAATGCGTATAAACAAAGAAAATAAATGCTTAAAAGGCAACAGGATGTCTGATCAGAATACTGCTTTTACGCCAGTGTAAATCGTTTAACCTATATTTATAATTCGTGGATGATATACCCACACTACAATAGGGTCGACTGCCCTTTAATACCAAAATAAAAAAAGTGTGAAGGCGGAGCGTCAAAACTATAATTAATTACGCTAAACAATTTCAAACAACAACTTACTTTAACAAAAAAAAAGAAAGTGACCCCGCTTTCAAACTTTCATAAACACAAAAAAATAAATCGAAACACACAAAAATCTTCAAAATTTTCAATAAAAAAAACACAATATTATATTACCTTAAAGGTCTAGAATTACACCTCTTCTGTGTTACAATATAAGTGGAAGATAACCAGGTGGTCGGTTACGGCTATGACGGAAATGAAATCTTCCTGGTCTGGCAAATGATGAATGAAATGTAGATTATTGTTCTATGATACACAAACAATTTCTTGATTGAATCGCGTTAAAATGTTACTGCATAAATTCAAAACTTCTTTTAAAATAAAATAATTTGAGCGTTCACAATTACTTGATAACTTTTAGCTTTTAATTGGTTTTATTGCCACTAATAATCCAAAATATTAATAACTTGATTTAATGAAATATAATTTTTAATATATTGCGAAAGTTTCTTTATCTTTAAACACGCTTTGTACGGTAAATAGGTGGCACAGCAAGAACGTTAATGTTAAATAAATCCGCAAAAGCGAGAAAAACCAAAGAGGTCACTGAAGCACTATACAACACGACGATGTCCTCTAGGTAACTTTACGTAAAACCGAAATCGGCACTAGGTATAATCCTTTGGTGATGAACAATTTTAGTAAAATCCCTTTCACAGGTATTCTTCAGGAGTAGCTAAACTACCCTTACTACACAAAAAGTACGTTCATTAAACACCACAAGGTCCAAAATTTCAACGTTCTAAACCACCCCCTTAAAGCGTAACACCAAATGGCACCGTACTAATACTAGTACACGAGAGCGCGTTCAGTTTCAGAATCCCAAAAATTATTCACAAAAATCCATCTTTGATTTTGCATCCCACCACTCATAAAAAATCTTATCTAATTTAATTCCACCAATTAAAAAAAACGGAAGGGGAAAATAAGGTATCCCGATACACAAATTCGTTTCCGTCCGTAAGGACTCGGTAAATTTTCAAAAACTCAAACGCCAGCAAAAATATCCTGTACAGCCTCTCTATGTTTACCTTAAAGTACGAACAATAAGGCCCACATGTAATCTCTATGACTCAAAACCAGCATATTCACTAATATACTGAACAACTATACTTAAGCGTCTTTAAGTCGCTAACATGACATCATACACAGATAAACCTATACTATTTATTTAAATTACTTAATTTTCTATTATATTTTACGGAAATCAAACGAAATGAACGTTATTTAAACTTATAGACAACTATTTACAAATAAGCGTTAATCAAACTTCTATAAACGAGGAATAATAAGGAAAAACAACCTAAATTACAAAAAAATAATTCACAAACAAAGAATCTAAAGCTCACCATACACCTCCATCCCTAAAGGTCGTTACACACGTTAAAACAAATTTATCTATAAAACTAAACTTGACAAAAAAAATATGTATATACGGAATCTAACTAAGTGAATAAAACTACAAACAAAATTACCCAATACGTATACAGGGTGTTGAAAATACCCTGACATATTATGTTCACTGCGGCAGCTAATACATCAAAGAGTGTTTCAAGATTAAACTTTATGAAAGAATTGGCAAAACAGCTCATCTTTGATGAACTTGAAAGAAGATTGCATAATACGCGTATACGTCAAGATATTCGATCATCAATTCTTATTTTTCTGGGAAAAAATGAATTAGAAGAAGAGAAGTCAGAGCAATATAAGTTAGCTGTAAGAAAATATTGTTTAATTTGTCCAAAAAATTTGAAGAGGAAAACATCTACATTATGCTTGAAGTGCAAAAGACCCATTTGCGGAAAATGTTCACATTCAATATGCTCAAGTTGTGAATAGATTTCAAAGTTTTTCTTATTTTTGATTTTTATATTATAGTGTGTAATACCTTTTTTAAAAATTAATATCTTATATAGTTCTAGTTTTTTAAACTTTTTTATAAAACATTTTATTGTTCATTTTAAAATAAATACAAATTATTACTAAATACTGCTATTTGAATTTAAATAATAATTTTTAAGATTACTTATTAGTGATACTAGAGATATAGAAAATAGTGGAGTCAGTTTGACTCTTGTCTGTAATGATGTACGTAAATTCATATCTGTAGTTAAGGGTTAAAAAAGTACTATAATTTAATTACATTAAATACACCAATAATTTTGAATTGCAGTATAATAATCTTCTACACAAACAAGTGTATAAATAAACACCGATGAGTGAAATTATCATTACGTATTTTGCAATTCGAATGTTTTCTCAAAACATAATGATTAGTAGCGTTCCTAAAAAAATCAATCTTTATGAATAAATCAAATAAATAACCATTAACTCACAAATGTATTGCCGTCAAATATATATAATCGCCACTTTTATATAGAAAAGTATTGGAACAATTACTTCCTTTCTTTGGAAGGGTTCATTGGTCTTAACCTACAAATACCTAGTTACAAAATTTTTGCAACATTTTAGAATATATAATAACTTACCAAAATTCACCTGCTACGTTTTAAGTTTTATTGAAAATAATATGCTTTTATGTGCGTTCATCTACGATACGTAAATAAAACTTTTGTCTTTTATTTGCAAACATTATGACATTTATATTTATGTGAAGTAGTTAAGTTAAAGTTGGTAATGTTGGTATCAAAACTGTTCGTACAAGAAAACTTAATTTGTTGTTAACGTTATCCTTGTTAGTTACTTGAGTTAATAAGAGCCATACAAAACGACACTCTTGGAATAATACGTTAGCTAATAGTGTACATTGTATTCAATATGTAGAAAAGGATAGTCACACACAAGTGCGCGTTTGATTCATCGATCAATCGGGATAAGTTAAACGAATGTCCTATATTAAATATATGCGTTAAATTATATTTATATAATTCAGGAGTTGTACCAGGAATAAGATTTTTATGTGTAGTGAATACAGTGTGGCTAATAAGTTGACAACTGAACACGGACTAAGCTAACCTATACTTTAGGATTGGTCTAAATTACCTTGTGATGCTAAAAGTGCACATATATACATTTTGGCCCTATCTTTCCAATAAATAAAACAAAAGATATATAAAGCACCTAAACGTAAACGTTATAACTATAGTCCTTTTACTTAAAAAGGAAAGGCAATATGCATTTATGCTACATTAAGCAATTTCCCAACATTCTTAGGAGGATGAAGTTCATAAAATTATATTCTTATTGTTTTTATTTTTACTTTACAGCTTATCGTCCTCAACATTATAAAACAAATCTAGCCTTTTAAATCTAATGATAATATAAAAAATAATAGCCAGGCTTAATTTATCTTTCTGTCATTTCAATAACATCCCAACAAAAATAAACAGCATTTAAAAATTCCGGAAAAGATTTATGTCATTGTTACAACCTAATATTTCAAATATTACTTTCATACAAACTTTATCCTAGTATGTGTTGTCATTTATGACCCAATAATTCATAATTTTACATAATTCCTGTATACAACTAAATTAGAATTATTAACTTTACGGTTATAAATCCTATTTTGTAAACAAAATTAACAAAGTTCAGTTTTTGATATAATTTCTTTTGTAAAATATCATAACACATTATGCTATAAAACATGGTAATTGTCTAAAAGCTTTCACGCAAAGTATTAGTTTGAACGAGAAGAGACGGAGATTAAATCTAGGCTTTGTAAATTTAAATCTATTTAATTACGTAAATGAAAGCTCTAGACTTATACCACCACTTGAACAAACAAGTTTTTATAGGTAAGTTGTACATCTTCATATCACGTTTTAAGACATACTAATTTTATTTGTATTAATTTTAAGTGAAAGTTTACGATTGCCATAAATAGAATTTATTGTCGCATAATAAGGTTTTAAAAGTCTGGAAAATTGAAAACGTAAGTATTTTAAGGATGTCATATAGATATGACATTTATGGAAGCATAAATCCAAATTAATGGAGGTAATCCTGGTAATGTAATTTTATTTTTATTGTTACTCTAGTGATTTTGATTCAAATAATACTACTTTTGCTGAATGTAAAGCAATACTTATTGTTGTGAAAAAAATATTGTTAATCATTAAAGGCCTTTTACAATAGGTACATACATAAACGAAATGTTTTGTTATTTTGATATTACTTCAAAAAAAGGAAACCCTCAGTTATCGATGTAGGTTATTGAACGTAATATATTCTGTATTGTATTCGAATCTCAAAACTGATGAACTATACAGGGTGATCCACATTCTAAGAAATGGTGTATTTAAAAGCATTTATCATAACATAAGCTGGGCCAACATTTTCAATGCAGAATAAAACGTTAACTTCTTATAAACAACCTTTGTAAACACATATTAAGGTTATATTACACTTTGTAGTAAAAACAAATTAGTAGATAGCTAAGAAAAAGGGAGTGTAAACAAGAAACGCTCACGCCATATTTTTAAGCGTACACAATATTAATAACGATCTAATATATTCTATTACTTTTTCTCTTCATAAACACTTTAATATTCAAAATAAATATTAGTAGGTAAGGTTTATATGTAAAAGTTTAATCCAAACTTTATAACCAGGCACTAAATAACTAAATAACATATAGTTAAAATACTTATCTTTTAGGTATTAAATCGTGTATTTAAATTTATACGTTTCCATAACAATTACAGTTATCGTCCTCAGTAAGTGGTAATATCTTTAAGAATTACTTAAGATGTCAAAAGAGATTTATAACATATAAGCTTGCTATTAATATAACAGTTTCATAAAACCAAATGTGGAATCCAATTTTATTTTATATCAATAGCAGGATTACATTTGCGTTTTCGTATTTAATAAATTTATGTAGATATCTTAAGTAATTAAAGAATACACGATTTAATATAGTTAATTTAATGCTCATTGTATTAGTTATGAGTAAGATAAGTAAATTGATTAGTTGAGTTTATCCACCTATTTTCACAGTGTTTGCTTTTATAGCGCGAAAGAGGACACTGCTCACATCATTAGAAGGACTGTTTTCGCACTTGAGTCGATTGTTATTATTTTTTCCCAAGCACTTTGACTCTCAGATTCGAACATTCGTACCTTTCACTTACAAGTCTGACACCTGAGCCACTGAGTAATCCAATATGGGTTTCATTTCCTCACTAGCTTGGTTTATCGTGTTTTCTGCTAGTGCGATGTATCTGGCTTCTTTGAGTTTCCGGCGAATTGAATTTTCGTCCTTTGCGACTATCTGTATGTTATCCCATTGGATACGGTGATATTCGTTTCAGACATGTTCGCCGATTCTTGATTTTTCTGTTTCGCCTTTGTGGATGTAGTTATTATGTTCCCGAGTTCTCACTTTGAGTGGTCTACTGCTCACTCCTCTGCTGCATTCACATGGTAAGTTGTATATACAATTCGTGGAATTCTGATCTTCACTATGTGGTTTGGTTTTGGTTAGCATTCCCCTGAGCGTTCAAGTCGATTTGTAGGCAGCGCGTATCTTGTATTTGCTGCCTATCTTTCGTATTTTGTCTAAGTTACCTTGTTTATATGGTACTATCGCTGTATATTTAGGTTCCTCTTTTTCGATTACCCTTTCCCTGTTTAAGTTAAGTGTTAGATTGGGGTAGCCATTTTCTTTAAGTGGCTTAGCGATATTTTTGTGGTTATTGGGGTTGTGGTGTAGTTACCTCTCCGTATGGGTAGGTTGTCTGATTTTATCGGGATTTCAAAACTCATTCAAAATGATCTCGTGTATGTGCTCGAGTTCGTTCAACAACAATTTCAAATAAAAACAGATTTAGTTGATTTTTTATCGGTTCAAGTGAATGAAAGTACTGATACTTCCAGTAAAACACAAGTTTAATAATTCGCTACGTTTTAAGGTTTCTCAATCCACCAGGAACGACCTCTCATATATTGACTAGAATATTTGGGAATAAATAAAACACTTGACATACTGATTAGTCAGAGCTACCACGTAGCGTCTACTACGAGCGGAAAAGTTGCGTGCGTTCGTCTAACATTTCATCCTTTTCCAGCCTGTCCCTGATGATAATTAGTGCCTTATCGGTGGGCACATTTGTGAATAGGCTCGATGCTTACCAGTATTTCTTCGTAGTTTGGTTGGAAGATCATGTTGGTTTCCACGAAATGCTGCGTATTCACGACCATAGACTCAGATTTTCCCGATAAGGGTGTGATGATGCCCAGCAGATGTGCTAATTAATGGGTGACAAGGTGAATTTCTCGAGCACACAATTAGTCTCAGAGGAATTTCTTGTTTATGGATCTTTGATAGGCCGTACAGATGCGGAGGTTTGCTGTAGTGTGGGGTAAGTCTAGTTCTCTGGTAATCGGAGAACTCCCCTTCCGCTTCACCAGCTTCAGGTACATGCCTCTTTCGATTAATGGTGTGCGGTCTTTTAGTACTTGTTTCTACTCGCCGGCGTCCAGTAGTTCTCGTATCCATATCCATTACCACAGTCGCGTTTCCTTTATCTGCCGGGAGAATTTTGATTAAGGGGTCATTCTTAATGGAAATGACTGCTCTCCTTTCTAGGTTAGAGATTATGTTTAGTTCGCCTAAGGCGGTATATAGGACCACTTCTGGCTCAGTTCAAGATAGTGAGAAATCTAAGCTCAAAATTTGAAGGTCGGAAATTTAAATATAAAAATAGAATTTTCAAGGTTATATTACAATTCTTAGGATGTTAAAAATAGAATTTCAAGGTCAAAGATTATTGACCTGTAGGGGTATCATACTACTGTGGTAAAAACTAAGCCAAAGTTAAATGGTTCATGTATTGGCTAAATTGAGTCAAGGTCAAATAGTTGTCTAAACTAAAAGTAGGACAAGGTGAGGTTTTGACAGGTTGAAAAATGTTCTGATAGGTACGCAAGTCAAGGGCACATGTTTCTTATGTAAACCGCAGCGAGATGTGTTAAAATCAGTCAGTTAGCAACTTGTAATTGTTAAAGATGGAATTGGCAGGGTTAAACCAAACCACCTGTTGCAAACCCTTTAAAAAAGTGTGTGACCTCGACATATCGAAAAAGTATGAAATGGTGAATGTGACTGTAATTAATACTTAGTGCGGTGAACGTATATTGATGAAAACGGATGATTTTAGATGTGCATTGCTTCAGACCTTTTATGAGTATTTCAAAGAAGAACCCCTAATTGAAGAATTTAAAACATTACTAAACACGAATGATGTGTTCATAAGTAGTTCAGGTGCAGCTGGAAAACAACAAACGTAACATTTTGTTTTTAATGGTAGTGCTATAACCCCACCACATGTAAATTACGCATGATTTAACTAGAATCATTTCTTAAACAGTGTTTAGTCGTAGTGCAATTGCGAGCAAGCAAACTCGTTATCTAACTAAATGCAAGCAGCATTAAAATCATTTAAGGAACGATCAAAACTCAGAAGTTCACCGTTATATATAGATACCGCACATAGTTGCAGTAACAATATGAATAATAATTTAAATAGTGATGATAGTAGTAGTAGTAAAAATAAAAAACAAGATGAAGGTTATTCTTCTCCTAACACTGACTGGTCATCATTTCAACACAAGGATGATTGTGTTTCTTATAAACTATCGAACGATACTCATCATGGAAAACATATAGAAATTGGATACAGTACTCATCTCAACCTTGCACGAGTAATGCGTATGGGGTGTGGCAACTGTGATCAAAGTGGTAGTGTGGTATTAGACATGAAGGAATGGAATACACTTCTAAGATGGCATTCATATGTAAAATTACAATTTTTCTGATCCCAAAAAGTTGAAAATAAAATTGAATGGTCTAATGTAAACAAAGAAGATATAATCTATGATCAACGTTATGAATATATAACTAGCAATCTAGGTATTTATTACAATTGGGAATTGATTAAAGGGTATGACAGAATTTTGAAGGGTGTTATGATTGAAAACTACAACTGCTGTTCTTGTACATTCAATGCTCATAGTGTAGAAGAACTATTCAATTTAAAGGATATCATAAGCTATAGATTGGAATTGCTTGAATCTTACAATCCGGCATATTTCTATGAAAAGTTCATACAGCAAGTTGTTGACTACCGTCTTTTCACGAGAAAGAATTCTATGGTAGTGATGGTGAAATTATAAAGTCATTGAAGATGTTATAAATGCTAAGTATAATATTAATTCACATAACACTGTAAGCTTAATGGAAATATTGTATTATCGCCCTGCTTATCGAATGTATAGCATTTACTAAATAACGAAATATTAACAATTATTATTGGTTTTTGTGATCTCGATTTAGGTATAAACACCCTGCTTTATCCATCTAGCTAAACAATGTTAGGTAAGAAGTGAAACAGTACAGGTTGTTTAGTATATACTCTAATCAATAAACTTCCGGTTGAATTGTATTTACCTGGATACCAGTATTGTAGTCCTGGTACAAATTTAGAGAAACGACGCGGAGACCCTGGCATTAATCAATGAGATGCTGAGTGGAAACTTTATGATATTAGTTACACAGATTACCGAAGAGAAAGTAAACATAAACATAAACGTAAACATATATATATATATATATATATATATATATATATATATATATATATATATATATATATAGTACCTTAAACTGCTTTCAGTAGGTTAATAGTTACTGATCCGTTTAGGTATTAACAGCTTTCTTTTTAGTGTAAACAGCTGTTGAGGGTTTTGCTACAATGGATAACAAGGAAATGGTATTAAAGAAAAAAATTAGTCAGGCTCGTAAAATAATGCAGCAGAAGTGAAACAGTCTTAAAACTGCTCGGATTGATAATGAAAGACTATTTGAATGTACTTAATAGCCCCTAACAGAACCTTTAACTGAAATAGTAAATACAATCGATCCTGATAAAAAAAATTAAAATACCTAAAAAGGAGTCCATTGACCTTAAACCCAAAAAACCACCCTTATTCGTATTTCCAAGAAAGAAAGCTGCTACCCCCACTAGCACTCTAGTTCTAAGCTTCACTTCACAATCAATAGGTGCCGCTAGCCCACTAGCTCAGCTTCCGTTTTTTCAAAGAAATCCTCCTCCAGGCCTTCGTACAGCATCTTAGATACATCTGTCATACAAGAGATTAATACTAAGGAGAAGAAGAAGAACGTTCTAGTATCGCAGATGATTCCCGTAACGAGCCCACCTCGGAATAATTTCTCGTGCAGTACAATGAATTACCTCGTAGATACTTTGAACGTATTATGAGGGATCCTGAAGGTACTATTGATCATACTTATGTAGTCCACTATGATAACAAAACAGACAAATGGACAATTGGTAATACACCCGTTAGAATTACAGGAAACGATATGGTTATTAAAGGTGTCACATATAAAGGGACTCGAGGTTTATATGATCTGCTTATTATGAATGAACCCGATTCAAGTCTAGTAAATTCAAAAGAAAGAAAGAATTATAAGAGTATTTTAGAAGACACGAATATTGCAAGGAGGGATTATGATGTAAGTGGACAGATTCGAGAAAGCCGCAGCAAAAAGTATACACAAATAATCAAATCCTTGCTATCATCATCGCCCACAATTAAGGGAGGTGGAGTTGTGTTTTTTAAGGAATTAACAAACAAGCCGATTGAATATAGATATTGGAATGATATACGTCAATTAATTCGTGGGCGGAAAAATTGGCGGGAAACACAGGTGTCGTTAATGACATAATATCGATTGTAGTGAACTATATGAAGATGGATACATTGAAAAACCAAACAGACGTTTTATAAACAGTATAAATGAGAATTCATTGATATCAACATATCATACCTAAAATGCCCCTTGACAAATTTGGATATTCACATGTCCAGTATCAATTCAAGTAATTATCTCCTCAGTTTAAGCTGATCGATGATAATCAGTTTAATGTGGAGTATAAGAGACTCATCAATGTTGCCAATCCCATAGATCTTGAAGATGTCATCACTAAGCAATACTATTTATCCACAAGGTTCAATTTGGATGGAAACCGTTTGACACAGTTAGCGGACCCCAAAGTAGATGGTGACGCTATAAATAAAGAATACTTTGATTTTTGTCTAGAAGCAGTTCAGAAAGCTTTTAAAGGAAACTCTAACTCTTATCTAGTGTTGGAGCAAAAACTACATCAACTTAAAGAAATTGTGGATAAATTAGTACCATGTCCAAATTAAAACTCGTCAATGAATTGCACAAACCCGCAAGAAAGGATTGTAAACAAAGGCAAACAATAATTAAAGGTTTCGATGAGCTTTAGCAAGCAGATCCAGCCGAATTTAACACATACCAAACAAAATAAGGGCTACAAGTATATATTAGTGGTTATCGACTGTTTTTCGAAATACTTGTGGACTAAAGGATTAAAAACAATAACGGGCATAGAAGATACAAAGACCATGCAGATAATCTTCAAAAAGGGTCGGAAACCTACCAATTTGCAGACGGATGCAAGAAAGGAATTCTATAATGGGAATTTTACTAAACTAATGCAGCGTTATGGAGTCAATCATTACTCCACCTATATCTCAAAGAAGGCAGCAATTGCGGAACGTGTTATCAGAACCATTAAGTCTGCTCTATATAAGTCGTTTAGCCTAAAAGGTAAATACAAATGGATTGATACAATTGATACCATAACGATGGATTATAACAATCGAAAGCATATAACTACAGGAAAGAAGCCCAAAGATGTCGGTAATCATACAAATCTGGAGGCTTACACTGACATAAAGATATTCGATAGGCATAGATATTGTATGGGTGACATAGTACTAATCAGTAAATTTGAAAGTATTTTTGCTAAAGGAGACTCACTAAATTGCTCTAGTGAACTATTTAAGATTGTGAAAGTTTACATTACTAATCAACCACATACATGTTGGTGGGCATGAAAGGAGCACCTGTACTGGGAGGCTTTTATTAACACGAATTACAGAAAACAGAGTATCCCGATGTGTACCTGGTGGAAAAAGTCCTTCGCACCAAGAATAATAAGTTATTCGTAAAGTGATGGGGATTGGATGAAAGATCATGGGTCAATAAAGACGATATATTAGACATTTAGCTTTGTGAAATGAAATACTAGCCATAGGAATAGTTTGCAACTTTTAGATGAAGTAAAAACGCACACAAAAGAATATTGTATTTTATTTTTAAATATTACACACAAACAATGTAGTTTCTAAAATTTCATCATCTTATATAGTAAACCTAAACTATTTCTATAATCATTTAAATTACTGGATGGTTATATTCTCGAATCTGGTCCACATGTCCATACCAAGCAGGAATTTGTATTTTTTTCACCTTTATCGATGTTTTCTAATATCCAGTAGTGAATTCTGTTGTGTTTCTCGTTTTCCCACGGTTGAAACTTATATGTGATGTTCTGTTCTTATAATACTTCACTCAAAATATCGAGGCACTTGTAATTAGAATAATATGCTGCCTTCTCAATACATTCACTTATAATAGAGAAAGTGTCTTTATAAACAATACTTTCTAAACTAGATTTAACATTTGTTGTTGTTTAAGCGGTATGTCACCGAGTAACTTAATATCGTCTAAGATCCTATTTACTTCATCAGAAGTTAATAAGTTGTAACCTTTATCGGAACACAATTTCATAAAAATTTTAATGGTATTGTGTACGTAAAGCACTCATCAAGAATAACACTATATTGCTATATATTCAGTACAAATAAATTGCTTTCAGGGGTGGATTTTCCCATCAAACAACGCTTCAGGTACTTTCTGTAGATTTGATTACTACTGCACCGCAGTTCTTCCTGCAATTCGTTTTCAAGACCACTACTACTGTGTTTCTTTGACCTTCTCAGATGTTGATATCGCCTTATTACGTCAACATCAAACAAAACATGTTTATAACCATTTATCGTGATCGGTTTGACGCTTGCTTGGGTACAACCCTTTGATTTTTTACAACTTTTTCATCAACCGTGCAAGCATACATTTTTGCAGATTCTAACATAATTGTCGTCTTTCATTAAGCTGGGAACTTTTTTACTTGCTAATGGAAGTCCAAAGACCTTGTCAGTACTATAATTAGATGTATCGAGTTTATGAGTCTTTTTTAATGCATTCATAGATATCGGGAACTGAAAAGGCATATATGAGACTATCTGTATCCATGTACAAGAGCTTGGCATTATTGAGAAACTTAGATAGAGTGTAGACATAATGAAAATTATATAAAACAGTTTGCATGTATAGATTTGTTGACATATACTCCTAACCTATTCATTTGAATGATAAGCATCATTGGTAAATATTGTACAACTATGAAAATTTGGTTTTGATATGTAAGCATGTATTGCATCCAGGGAAAAGTGTATTGCCATTTGTATTAAGTGAAAATCGAAATAGTGACAGGGAGCCTACAAATCTTTAGTAATTTCTACTAATGATCAAGCCGCGGATGTTATTATTAAAAACTATATATCATTTCGCGAAGTAAAAATATGTCAGCTAACTATCGAATACAATGTGCAAGAAATTTATCTGTTACCGATGCTTAACCTATTTTTCTTCAGATCGCCTCCTACAAACCATACCACTCACTGTTATCAACTTAATCAATGCTCTGCTAGACTGCCTACCGAAGCAGAAATGAATTACAGTTCAAAGATGTTGTATTCCAAGCAAAGGTACCATTTGTAATTTATGCCGATTTAGAGAGTATGTTCCGTTTAGGTATTAACATTTATCTGTTTAGTGTAAACAGCTATCTGTCTAGCGTAAACAGCTACCTGTTCTGTGTAAACAGCTATCTGTTCAGGGTGAACAGCTGTCTGTTCTTTAACAAATATATCTCATGTGTTTCTTGTTCGATAGTTGTTTAGAAAAAGAGCTGATATACTTTTAATCCACGTAAAACGATAAAGAGTAGTATTTTGGATTAATATCATTAGCGGTTGGATTATTAGCAGAAAGTACTAAATGATTTATAGATTCCCTAACACAATTTTGATTTTAACTTAATACAAATGGTAATATACTTTTCCCTCGAATACAAAACAAATTAATGGAGAGGCCGTTCAGTTTTTCGAATTTTTACATCATCTAGTTTAATGGGGAAATGAATTGAATCATAATTCAAAACATCCCTAAAATAAGGATAACTTTGAACCCTTTCCGTATGACGTCGCACGGGATATAATGCTGAAACAACAGCCCACAGGAAGCAATACTCGTCGTCACTTTTAACATTCACATTCACAAGTAGGGAAATTTAACGTAAGTTAAAAGACCACCTCTAAATGTAACATAGCTATTAATATTCACCTTTAAATGTAACACTTCATGTAATGCCCGACTGGAAAACTCCTCTAATTTGTTTGTAGTTTACAATAAACATTTTCATTATACCACACACGTAAATTGGTCGCAATATAGATGACGTAATTTTTTATGGCAAAACTCTTCAACTCGATAACTTGATTTTGAGAGTGCATAAAATTGCAGCCTAAAAGGACATTCACCTTTAGCATCGATTGTCTTAGCATTAATTTAACCTTTCGTGCAAAACTATTGTATGCATTTTGTAAAAAAATAAGAGGGTCCTTGATGTTTGCTATATTGACCATAATTCCCGTAAGTAATCTACCATTAAAGCTTGAGAACCAACCTAATTTGCGTGTACGTTTTTTGGTGACAATTCCACTGCCTGTTTTCTTCGAAGCGTTCTTTAACCGTTTAACTCTCACAGATAACATTTTAATAATAATAAATTGCTTTCGAGCTTAAGCAAATTCTCATTTGCCTCCAAATAAATTTTGAATTGTGTCTTGCAACAGCTTAATATTAGTGCTAATTATACGAGTGTGCTTTACAAATTCATTTTTGTTTTCAACAATGGAATAATACGCCTTGTTAAATTCGCAATATCACCACTACTCGGTATAACCCCACTCATCGTTACCTTCAAAACTGTATCCAACAATATGAAAATATGAAGTGCACACACACTGTGGATTATGCAGTAATGGACTTGTAGCAGATATTTATTATAACTATAGAAATACTTTAGGTTTACAATTAAAATTCTTGTTACTAAGTGGTATAAAACTGCTCTTTATCTGCTTATATAGTCATATAAACCCGTATTCAAGGTCAAACTGGTTATAACTTGTTGCAAGAGCCTCAGATATATGCATACATTGCACTTTCTTTACTGAGAATATCTATTGCTGATATAATGTCTGGTACTCATGATTGTGGATTACTGTTCACACACTTTAAATTGCGATGCAAGAGCCTCAGACAGACGCATACATTGCACTTTCGCTACTGATAATATCTATTGCCTATGCTACTCATGATTGTCGCACGCTTTAGATTACGCTGCAATAGCTCCAGGCAGATGCATAATTTGTAGCGTTTACTGACATCAATACCTTTCTTATGTCTTATGCTGCGTCACCGTTGCCTACAGAGGTCAGTTTCGCTCACAGTAACCACATCCACTTTTGCCCAATTCAGTTAACGTTAGCAGATTTACATGTATATAGGGGTTAAAGTTTTATGCGAATACTCATTCATTACCTAGTAGCACTCATAATGATGATGATACCTCCACCTACTAAGAAATCTAAATTATGGCTGAAGAAGAAGGAAGTTAATATCCTGCAGGATATTTTGCTGCAACCCTCAACAGCCCCGATACCTCCACTCACCACAGCACAGCCCTTGACACCTCCTATCTCAATCAGAGATAGTGATCTAGAGCATGATGACTTTATTAGATTTTTTGAACAGTGAGTACCAATTTATGTACTGATTAACGCATTATTAATGTAATTTTTTTTTCTGGTATTACACCAGTTGTTGCTACTGCACCAGATACGCTACCACCAACATACCGACCCATTCAGTATGGTGGGAAAAATCTTACTTTAATACAGCATGATAATTACCAAGAGGACCTTGCAGCAGAACCACCCACACAGCTTACGCAAGCTCCTACAACATTGAGTGACTTTAAAACTAAGAGTACGAGGTGGTTAAGCAACATTCTTGCGGAATATACTAGCAGTGAGGTGTTGGGGTGGACCATATTCAATTTTTAACTGCTGCTTTAGCTGAGGCTAAGCAACAGTTAAAAGAAATTAGACGCAATAAAATAAATAGTGAAAACCTGTTACGTACTTTAGAGTACCTACCGATATAAATTAGCGTTATAGTTTTTTAGACCATTTTTGTTTTTAGTTATAAGTGAAGAAAAAGGCTTAACTGTGACATTTTTATTTAAAACATAATTTTGTATATCTTAAATTTTTGTATAAAACAGTGCGAACATTTCAAGAACTTTTCAAAATTTTTTTTTAAGATAAATATATGCATAATTTTTAATTTTATGTTGTAAACTATTGCAATAAATAGTTCATACTTTCATTGTAACACTTTACTTAAAAGTGAAATATTTTTCCTCGTAAAACATTTCCATTATCTTAAAAATATTATACAAATGTGAATCCTTGCGATATTTTTATTATTATTATTGGAAATATACATACATGTGTCTAGTTTTAGCAAAAACAATACAGATACACCGAAACTATTTAACAGTTTTTTAAGTGCAATTGTTTAATTAATAATAATAGATATTAATACAAACTAAATTGTATCTTTTAAGACGGAGAAAGCAAAACATAATTTAGTTTTATATACAGACATACCAAATATATTGTAATAAATCATATGTTCATTTATAAAGTTTGTGGTGTAACTGGTATAAATGGTAATCGTATAAAATATAAAAAAGTGTTTTAAATAATATTATAAAGTAATAAGAGTAAAAAGTTCTCCAAAAACACAAATCGTTAAACTAACAGGAGATACTAACCATTCACCACAAATAATGCCTTCGACTCAAATCGGTAGATTAATAGGGGGCCAGTCTTTTGATTTGCTTGATTACCCTTAAATATAAATATAAAAAATTGCAATGTAACACTCATAAAAATGATCTCTGACGTCAAGTTATTTTTAATAAAGCTCGGAATAACTAAACCGAGTTCTACACTAAAAATTTTATCAAAATGTAAAATAATAAAAAATATACAACTATGTTTATTAACAGTTAATATGATATGGTTAAATAAAATATATCTTAAAAATAGCCTTAAATTACTAAAAAACCATTAAACATCAAATACCTGTTCGTAAAACCTTGTACACAAATTGTTTAATAACCTCTGATATCTAAATGATTACGGAAATTTCAATTGAGGTGATGTCATCTTTGCCACAATATTGCGCAATATCTTGTAATAATGCTTTACGTTGTAAGCCACACCCTTCAATGGAATTTTCCTTCTTATAAATTTTATCTTCTTGAAATTGAATAAACCAATATTTATTGCATTTTCCCGAACGTTTATGTAATAAATGTAATCAAACTTTAAATTCTGTATTAAAAGCACAACGCAATCATAAAATGAAAGCGTACGTAACAGTAGAATTAAATTCGTATTTAAACTCTAATCAAAGTAAAAATATAAGAAAGGAAAGTAAAATAAAAGTGAACTAAAATATAAGTGCCTGAAAAGAGCAAATGTTTTAATTTTTAGTGTAATGCGTTAAAATATCTTACCATCAAATCAATGGCACTTTCACTAAATTTAGGGAAAACCCAAAAAAAGCGTTCCGCTTCTCACAACCTTCATCAGGAAGTGAAAAAAAATGGAGGCTTTGAATTTAGACGATGTAGTCGTGCGCGAAGGGATTTGCGCAAAGAATTAAGTCACGATGACGTAATGCGCAAATAAAATGATCAGAAAAATAATTTGAAGTGGGAGTATAAACCATTAAGAAATATATACCCTTAAGAAGATATGCACTTAAGTTACACCAAAATGCAAATTAAGTTACCTACCTCATAGCTACAAATCATTAATAAATAAATTTTCTTATATTTACAACTGAATGAATAAAAGACCTTAAATTAAGGTATAATTTAATAGAACTCAAAATGGGTTGTTACACATTGCAACGCTTTACGATAAAAAAATATTTTGTTCAATCTACCTCATGTGAAAAAGGGGGAAAATATATATAAGTGCATTCGTGGCGAGATAGATATATGGTCAATGTGCAAGCGAGATAGATATTCGCTGTGTGATAGAGCAAGTATTCGAGGGTTTGGACGCGCGCCGCCTATAAAAAAATATACATGAGTTAAACTATAATCATAGAAAAAAATTTAACGTTTCAATTTAGTCGTTGGTAATAGAATTTTTCCTTTACATTTAATATGAAACAAATAAAAATTCGAAAAAACTTTGTTTTCCATTATATAAAACAATGTGACTGTCATTGCACTATAAATACACGCTATCAACTTGCAAAAATTCTGAATTATCTGCTAATTATGCTTCGAATTGTGCAGTTTAACTAAAGTACGCGTGTTCCTGTGAATTTAAATTTGGAACTTTGCCCTATTTCTTATCAATTTTTTTTAAAACATGATTTCTCTTACAAAATTGTAGATACTGCTAGTTTTTAAAATTTGAATGTCATTTTATTTTGCGAGTAATCGTAAGCAGTTTCAAATATTGAATTTCACCAGTTTTTTTTTTTTTTTGGTAAAATGGATAAATTGTTACTTGTAAAATGCACTCATGTTTTCAAAAAATCTTTTTACAGGGGAATAGGGGCAAAATTCAACAATTTCAAGAGAGTTAAAAGTCT